>JAXQQM020081681.1:0-197326 GCA_034641835.2 Pinus albicaulis
GGAGACATCCACTCTTTGTATTTCCTCCACAGGTCCACATTTGAGCTAGAACAATTAACAAGTTTTACATGTGCCATCCGGAAATTGGTAATCCTGGAATATGTTGGTCTTTTTTCAAATAAAATCTTCATCATCCATAGCAGCTGAAAGTATTTATGTAAGTAATTAACAATAAAGGCTCACTTTAAAATAACAATCTTCTCATGGGAATTCTTGATCTTAGTTTTTGCCTCCACAAGTAATGTCTCATATGTTTCCCAAGGGAGCAAGTTTCCTTGTTGATCCCAACAGGATGGTAGACCAACCTTGGTTCTCTTATCAAATAAAATATTAAACTTTTTTACTTCTCCTTTGACTTCATTCAATTTTTTCTCTGCAACTTTCCTGTATGAATTCTTGACAATCATCTTGTTCATCTCTATCACGCATTGGATCCTACCTTCAATCTCGAAATATTTCAATTCAAGTGTAGACTTAGAGTTTATAAAATCAATAAGTCTCTTAGCAACAAAGCTTTGTTTTGTGACTTTTGTGTATTTGTCACAATAATTCCTTCCAAATCTCTCACAATACTCTTTTCTTCTACAATAATAACAAGCAAATCCCACACATTCTTGACAACTTCAATAATGTCAGTCCATATGATTTCCCTGGCCTGAATGAGGGACATATTCCCTTTCACTTTTTCCTTCAGTTCCTTGATTTCTTGACAAGCAATCTGATAATCTTGTCTGTACTTTTCAACATTTTCCTCGGTCATCTACACCTCTTGCTCTGTGACTTTGATCACCTTGCAGGCAGTTTCCAGGTCTCTTTGAGTCTTTTTTAAATCAATTTCTGTCATCCTTAACTAAATCATGACTTGAGTCAATTTGGCAGCAGGGTCTTAAGAGTATGATGAAACAACAACAGTACAGACATGAGAATCTATTTTCTTTTGCAGCATATCATTCATCTCTTTCAATTTGGATAATTCCTCATCCTTTGTCAACAAAGTCTTCATCAATTACTCTTTCTTTGTTTCTACTTGATCTACCTTTGTAGCTATTGAGTGTTTGCCAGTGGGAAGCTTAAGCTTCGTCTTCAAGGCTTGAATCTCATATTCAGCACTCTGCAACAGCCTCTGAACTGCTTATTTATATTCAAGGTCAACTCCAATCTTGATAATGATCTTTTTTAATTCTTCATTTTGTGTGGAGTAAGCTCTTGAATTTTCTTTCTCCAATTTTAATTGCTTTATCACTTTACCCAGCATGTTTTCATCTTTGGCAGTAGCTGAAGTAGTCTTGTTTAGATCATTAAAGATCAATGACCAATCTGCATATGAAGATTAATCTTATCCAGGAGGAGAATCTTCTTTGCATCAATTGTTAAATTAACAGTTTTGAAAGTAGCAGAAGATGTTAAAGTAATGGCTGAAGGATGAGAAAAAGTTATCCTTAGCTCATCCTTTTCTAAATCCATTGTTGTCAGCAATCTAGTCTGCTTAGGAGAGATTTGAGCTTCTGACTAAGATTCTATACTCTCCCTTATCTTCTTATTTCTTTCCTCAATCTGTGAAAATACTTGCTTGATATTTGAAACAAAATCATGGCATGTGTCCTCAGGAATAGGAGATGACAGAGCACATGAAGTTTCCCCCAACTGCAAAGGATATCTTGGCATGTTTGATGAACTAGTTTCATACACTGTATTTTCTTTCTTGGCTTCTTTCGCTGCATCACCCTATAAAGCAATTACTTCCTCTTCCCCTTTTGAGACCTTTTCGGTGGGATGTGGGATTTCCACCGCCATTTTCACAGATATAGAATAATGTCCTCCATTCACCAGTTTCTCCACCTCTGGTCTCGATTCATGAACAAAAGGAGCATATCCATTTTCCAATATGTGATTTGAGATTACATGATGAGGGTCATAAGCCCATTTTTACCCTAACAACAAATGCATACCATCCAGCATTTTGTGAGCTTCTTCAATTACTTGTTTAGTATTTACAATAAACGTGTGAGCTTCTTCAATTACTTGTTTAGTATTTACAATAAACGTGCCCACAGTCCTGGGTAACTTGAATAGGTGACCCTTTTTCAAAGGCACAAAGTGAATTTGATCCACATTAAGACTATGCCTTATGAACTCTAAAGCAAACATTCTCATTGGAAAAAAAGTAGGCAGTCTGAAAGGTTCAATATCAGCTCCATATAATCTGATCTCTGTATGATCCTCAAAATCAAACCAATCCCCAAATTTTGCATCTTTGCTTAATTGTAAAAATGATTGGGCCTTGGGCAACAAACATGGTGCAGGTGATCCATTCGAAATTGAATATACAATTGGCAGAAAAGAGGAAGTGAAATCAAATAGACCCTCATTTCCTATTTCCCCCCTCACTATATATGTCTAGAAGACCACTGATTACTTATTTCTATATACATCCATAACACTTAACCCCAATTGAGTAAAACTTTCCATGTGACTATATAGAAACAAATAAGTAATAAGGGATGGAAACCAAAAACACCCAATAAGTGACTGATTCATAAACTGAGTATTGACAGAATTCTCCAAATAAGAAGGAATATCCAAAACCACTCCAGACTTCATCGTTAGGGCGAACATTCCAAAAATTGTCTTATCAACCATTACAGTATCCTCTTTGCCCATAATTTTAGCCAAAATCTGCAGAACTGGTCTCATATCTTCAGTAAAAAGGTTCAAAGAAAATTTATCTCAGTCCAGGGAAAATTTTGTTTTTTCGGGCATTAAATAAAACAGGATTTGAGCAAACGCGGGTTTAGGAAAATATTGAAAAAAAAGTGGATAGAAGTGTATCAAAGAAATTCATATATGAATCTGCAGAGGGATAACAGAGAGATTGTCGAATTAAGAGAGCAGATACTTTGAAAACATTTTCTCCCATATGATTCATTACAAAACACTTTTGAGTGTACATTGCTGAAACCAACCAATGAATGAATTCTGGGAAAAAATAGTTTTGAGGAACAAATGCCGATAAAACCCCTGAATTGACGAGAGCAAAGTAAACCGGGAAATTGGACTGGTTCAATATGACGTGTTGATAAAATTGACGATGGTCAACTATACAAATTATGTCTGCAATGTCACTTTCGGTATCCATAAGGGGAATGTGGGTAGAAGACCCGACCAATACACTTTTCTTTACCATTTTTAAAAAACATTGTGTGGAATTATGTAAAAATACTTGGCTCTGACAAGGTGAATGGCGATTTGGACGTTGGTACAAACCTTGGAAACTTTGACTACTCGGAAGAGAACGTGGAAAGTGAATGAGAACAAACCCTTTTATAGACGAAGTAGAAACACGACAGGAAAGGATGTTGTGTGGAGGTGAAATAAATGAAAAAATGGATGATAAGACAAGCGGGATGATGACGTGGAATGGTGACGGGGCTGGCACGCTTGCTGACATCGCGGGCTCGACTGTTGTCATCACTGCAGGGGAACTCTGCTGTACAGGAAAGCTTTCGGGGTTGTGCCCCCGTAGTTAATCTAAACCATTTATCTCGAGTCAACGGGTAGAGGTCAACGACCTTGCAGAGACGCCCCTCACAATAACGCTCGCGCTTCTTGTGGTGTCGGGTTTGCATTATCACGGGAACAATGACATATCGACGACTCCAGTGGTGCAACCTACTAACTCTTTAACTCTGCGCTCTAGAGGAGGGTCCCACTCTCTCTGCATCCAACCACTCTGATATATGTTTAGTGCGCCATTTATTCAAACTCTTTTTTTATATATACTTTGTACATTCATGATGTTTTATATTTTTTTCTATTTTTCAAAAGAGATATTGAAATACATACAACATATGAAATGTTAAAACGAGTCACAACAATATATGACTCTAATAAATTTATGACAAGATGAAAAATCCTAAACACATCAAGAAGTCTTTGACCTATAATAAAAACTCCTTGCTCATGAAACCTATGAGGCAAGTATTAAAAAATACATTTTATTATCTTTGTCTTCTTCATTACATAAATTCATAATTACAAGTCATTATGAAGACCAAACTTAGTTACACTTTTCAACACTCCCTCTTAACTAGTGAGGTATTCATAATGGTACATGGTCACTTTGAATCTGAAGAATCTCATAAAAAGAAGCGGATTTGTAATCCCATTTGTATAGCATCATATCAACCAGCATTGTCATAGTGCAAGGCCTTGATTAACAGCTCCATCTCTCCACGAGATTTGTGAGCTCCAATGTTGGTGAGACCAATGATGAATAGACACCTACATCATTGTCTTCCTTGGATCATATCCCACCCGGGTTCACTCGGGATATGTCCAGGACTATTCTTATCTTGGATTCTCAATCCTCAAAGAATATTTGTCCTTCCACAACTACTCTTATCTTGGATTCCCTAATACATCCTCAAGAGTATCGGATGCTAGATGATTACCCAATCCTCCATTATGTTTTCCCAGGTAATGACCAGAACGACGTGTCTATCTCTCCCTCTCAACTAGGGAGGATATATTCCAAAAATGGAATGTACTCATTCCAATACAAGGAATGTACCTAAGCTCCCTCTTGACTTAGGAATTACCAAGTTTCTTCCAAGTAAGGAACTTATTACCAGACTCCCTCTTAATCAGGGACCTGCATCAGCAATTATGAAAACACACAATTGCTCATGAATAACTCCTTTCTTCGATGTCATGAATTTCTTCGTTGTTGAGGATTTTTCATCTTTGGGATCTCTCAATAGGGCATAGATCATCCATCACTTTCATCCATGAGTCATGTCTTCATTATGTCATAAAGTGATCCATCAATCTTCTTATCTAGTCTAGTTTCATGTCATGTTGCTTTCCTTCGAACCATGTTTCTTCCAAGGATCTTTTGTCCTACCATATGGTTGTCAACCAATGGAATACATATACTTCCCTTTGGCAACCCTACGTAAGCTCATCAAATATTATTTAATTATAAATATGAACCTTTAAATCAGAATTTACCTTAGTGATGATCTTTCACCATGACATCTTCTTGTAGGCATCAGCATCCTTTGTCACAAATTGAGACATCTTATAATCTATTATCAAGGGTCTCCATCTTTTCCAGACTTCTATCAGTGTCAACATATCTTCCTAGGAGATTTTCTAGTCAAGTCTCCTTGGCTTCCTTGGATGTTCACTGCCTGTTAAATTGGACAACTAGGTCCAAACTCCATGTTGTGATGCTCAGATGAAGACACCAATATTTTTATTGGGTTCCTCTTTCGGAGAGGTGAAATATTTATCTAAAGATCATCTTGATCCGATGAGCAGAACATTTATTTTGAATTTATTTTTAATACTTTCAAAATATGTGCAGGTCAGCCTTAAGGTTTTAAACCCCCAGCAAATGTGTCACACGCCCTTAGTGATTGATATAAATAGAGTCAACGTTGGAGGACATTTCACTCATCTCATCCTCACACATTCTCTCTCCTCTTCTGATTGGTTCGAGCTCCTTGGAGGTAGTTTTTTTTTCACACATGGGAAAGAAGGACGAAGATATTTCTACTGCAACTAGGGTTTCTACCGCAGGTTTGACCAATGTTGACTTTGGTCAACGCATGGTCAAAAAGAGCTTAATTTTGGCATAGACTTCAATTTATTCAATCTGTACATTTTGGCACAAGAACCGAGGTCAAAGGTTGACCGTAGACTATGTTGCGCTGACTTTTACTTGCTATTGTTCTGTGTTGACTTTTCTAGAAGCGTTGACTTTCCTGGGGTTGACTTTGAGTTGATCGTTTGGATGTTTTGAGGGTTTATGTGACACGTACTAGGATGGCTAATCAATAAGACTTTGTTGGTAGAAGCATCCTGCTGATCGCCGTAACGCACCAGCACTATGCTAGGAAGAGCAGGGGCCCAAGGAAATAAGGGCAAGTGTTTCACTTGTCATAGGCCAGGTCACTATGCTAGAGAATGTCCTTTCAAGAAGGATTCTCCCGATGATGATGACAACAACAACAACCGGAGGAATGGCAATCAAAGGAACAACAAGTTCAAGGGAAAGAGGAAGGCTCCCTCCAGCGGAAATGAGCAACCTTTCAAAAGGTCAAAAAATTCCAGGTATGAGGAATCAAATGTTGTTGATAAAAGAAATGAATTAATTCTTGTATCTGCCCTCTCCACAACATATCCACCCGACACTATGGATGTTTGGTTGATAGATAGTGGTGCCTCAAGGCACATCATTGGGTTCAAAGAAGCACTCGTTGATATGGTTGCGAAGGACACTAATCTAAAAATTGTCCTTGGAGATAATGCCACATATCCCGTGAAAGGGACAGGGACTGTGACCCTCCACTTGTCTCAAGGTCAAGTCCTCCGCTTGCAGGATGTACTCTATTTACCAAATTTGAAGAAGAACCTTGTGTCTATATCGGTCATGGAAGACAAAGGTTTCAATGTGGCATTCATGGATGGAAATGTGCGCACATGGAAGAAGAGCTTCAAGGAAGTTATCACGATTGGGTTTAGAGCTGATACACTCTACCAGGTTGGAGGAAGTCCACTGGGAGCAATGACATTAGATGTTATCCGACAAACCGATAATGGCACTAAATATGAGACCAAACGAGTTCAAGAACTGTTGCAAAGAAGCTGGAATTAAGAGGGAGACCACAACTATATATACTCCTGAGCAGAATGGCGTTGTTGAGCGAAAGAACATGACCATTGTGGAAGCTACCCGTGCAATTATATGTGACCAGGGTCTACCGAAGTTTCTGTGGGGAGAAGTTGTGAACACGGTTGTGTACATACAAAACCAATGCCCATATTCCGCCTTGGACTCTGAAACTCTCGAAGAGGTTTTCACTGGAAAGAAACCTGACGTCTCACATTTTAAAGTCTTTGGATGCCCTGTTTATTTTCATGTGCCTTAAGAGAAGAGGAGCAAGCTGAATGCTTCTGGGGAGAAGGGAAGGTTTTTGGGCTACAAGGAAACTTAGAAGGCCTATAGAGTCTATGTTCCTGGTCAAAGGGAAGTGGAGATATGTCACGATGTCACTTTTGACGAAGATGCTTCCCTGAAGAAAGTGGTTAATCTTTCGAGATCTGAGGAAGACCATAAAGCAAGGCCTGGAAATCAAGAAGGATCGAAGGATGAGACGATGTCTGATGTTGAAGGACCGATGGACCTGATTGATCCACCTCCTTCACTAGGGAAGAGACCATCATGGCTCAGGGACACTCTCAAGGATGCCGAGGGACATATGGCCCCAAGGGGTACATTCCGTGAAAGCAAGAAGCCGAGTAGATACCAAGGGTATCTAGCAGCCATGAGTACTACTGTACAACCTAAGCCTAGATCTTTTGAGAAATTCATAAAGCATCAAGTCTGGAAGGATGCTATGCACGAAGAGTATGAGTCCATAATGAAGAATGATTTCTAGGATGTGGTTCCAAGACCGAAGAACAAAGCAGTTGTCACCTCGAAATGGCTCTACAAGATCAAGCATGGATCTGATGGAAGTGCTGCAAAGTTTAAGGCAAGGTTCGTTGTCCGTGGCTTCTCTCAAAAGGAAGGCATAGACTATTATGACATATTTGCACATGTGGCTTGATATACCACCATTCGATCTATTATAGCCCTTTCTGCTACGCAAGGATGGAGTCTCCATCAGATGGATGTGAAGACCGCATTTCTGCATGGTGCGATAAAGGAAGAGGTATATGTGGAGCAACCTCTGGGGTTCGAAGTCCAGGATCAAGACACCCATGTCTGCAGGTTGAAGAAATCCCTCTATGGGCTGAAGCAAGCACCCAAAGCTTGCTACGAGAGGATAGATAGCTACTTGATGAAGTTGGGCTTCACTCGTAGTAATGTTGATTTGAACCTTTACTTCAAGGTTGTCAGGGAGAAGCCTCTCATTCTGGTGTTGTATGTGGATGACCTCTTCCTGACAGGTGTTGACCCTCTCATTCATCAGTGCAAGAGGGAGCTCGTTGTTGAGTTCAAGATGAAGGACCTAGGACTGATGCAATATTTCCTAGGCCTGGAGGTCTAGCAGAGACCTGGTGAGATTTTCCTTTCTCAAGGAAAATACATTGTGAAGCTTCTGGAAAGATTTGGTATGGTGGACTACAAGTC
The DNA here is from genome assembly GCA_034641835.2 of Pinus albicaulis. NCBI lineage: Eukaryota > Viridiplantae > Streptophyta > Pinopsida > Pinales > Pinaceae > Pinus > Pinus albicaulis. The sequence continues at coordinate 8,144 of JAXQQM020081681.1, forward strand.
CGTGTCGACACCGATGGAGCTAAACTTTAAGAATTTGAGCGGCAACGCTGCTAGGATCGTATTGGAAAATCCTACTGAGTATCGTCAACTCGTAGGGGCCCTGATGTTCTTAGTGAACACCCGTCTAGAAGTATGTTTTGCAGTGAACACTTTGAGTCAACACATGGTTGATCATGGAATTCACTGGGTTGGTGCCAAGAAACTCTTGAGGTATCTCTGGGGCACGATAGACCATGGGTTAAGATAAACTGTCAGGAGCATGACACTCCTTGGATATACTAATGTCGACTGGGTTGGCACTGTGGTGGATAGCAAGAGCACATTTGGATGCTGCTTCGCACGTAGATCTGCTTCGGGCAGGAAACGGAAGTTGGTGGCCTTGAGCACCACTGAGGCCGAATACATTTCAGCATGTATGGCCTGCTATGAAGTCACTTGCTTGCAAAAGCTCTTCAGTGAGTTGTTCGAGCATGTACTAGATGCCACCATTATCCTTTGTGATAACCTGAGGGGGATTCGTTTGTAATAGAATCTTGTGTTCCATGAACAATCCAAGAATGTTGATGGTTAGTACCACTTTATCTGGGATATGGTACAGCGAGGCGTTGTAAGGCTTGATCATATAGGAACGAATGAGCAAGTCGTGGATATTCTCACAATGCCCTTCGGGAAGGTCATGTTCCTAACCTTCTGTGAGAATATTGGAATCGTGGAATGACCCTATTCTGAGGGTCCTATTGGACGATGAGCTTTGGGAGCTCTAAGGGGGCCTCGGGGATAGTTCCTCGGATCTATAAGCACACACGAGGCTAGGCTTGCCAAACCTTCTGGTGCTTCTTCCCCACCGTTATGATGATTGAGTTGGTTCGCCTCTCATGTTCTGTGCCCCGTACGCATCCTACCCATTTGAGTTCCAGACTCACGGGAAGTACCTCTCATTTGGCCAATGAGGTGGGAAAAGCTAGAGACTAGTAGCAAAGACTGATGGACACATAAGAGATTGTCGTACTCTCGATCTAGGATGGCACAGTCCAACCACTTGATTTAGGATCAAGTCTAGAAGAGGTTTCGGACCTCCAACTAACTTCGAGTCAGTAAAACTAACTTCGGTTTAGTATATGACTCTCTTAAGTCCTAGTGAGGTTTCAGACCTCCTACTGACTTCAAGTCAAATAAACCAACTTCAGGTTGGTATGAGACTCTTTGTGAGTCCTATAGAGGTTTCAGACCTCTGAGCCGAATCTATTAGACGGGAATGATGTCTTTGTGACTGACCCACTTCTGTTCTGAAATAAAGAGGCCATCAAAGCAAGTTACGGCAGGATGACGCACGATGTTTGATTGCACAGGTGGATGGAGTTGTTTGATTGCACAGGTGGATGGAGTTCTCCCTAGTTGAGAGGGAGTGTTAAATTGGACAACTAGGTCCAAACTCCATGTTGTGATGCTCAGATGAAGACACCAATATTTTTATTAGGTTCCTCTTTCGGAGAGGTGCAAGATTGATCTAAAGATCGTCTTGATCCAATGAGCAGAACATTTATTTTGAATTTATTTTTAATACTTTCAAAATATGTGCAGGTCGGCCTTGAGGTTTTACACCCCCAGCAAATGTGTCACACACCCTCAGTGATTGATATAAATAGAGTCAATGTTGGAGGACATTTCACTCATCTCATCCTCACACATTCTCTCTCCTCTTTTGATTGGTTCGAGCTCCTTGGAGGCAGTTTTCTGTTCACACGTGGGAAAGAAGGACGAAGATATTTCTGCTGCAGCTAGGGTTTCTACCGCAGGTTTGGCCAGTGTTGACTTTGGTCAACGCATGGTCAAAAAGAGTTGAATTTTGGCATAGACTTTGATTTATGCAGTCCGTACATTTTTGCAAAAGAACCGAGGGCAAAGGTTGACCGTAGACTGTGTTGTGTTGATTTTTACTTTCTAATGTTATGCGTTGACTTTTTGTCAGCGTTGACTTTTTTGGGGTTGACATTGAGTTGACCGTTTGGATCTTTTGAGGGTTGATGTGACACATAATAGGTTGGCTGACCAATAAGACTTTTTTGGTTGAAGCATCCTGCTGATCGCCGTAACACACCAACAAGTATATATTTTTCTGGCTTGTCTTATGTTGATCCACTGGTATGTTCTATCAACATTTTACTTTATGGTTTATGTGATTGTTGTCTAGTATTGAAGAAAAAGTAAAGTTGCATCAAGCATAGAACATTTACATAAATTTACACTGCCTCTTATCACGATTGTACTTCTTACAATGTCTTCCTTTCTTTCTCCACACAATTTGATTTCATTCCTAGGAGCTTATGATATGCAATTCCTTGATTGTGTATAGCCATCTCATATTCCATATGAGGACATATTATGTTGATTTCATCTATTGTGGATCATGCCTTTTGGCAACCTATGCATCGAAGGAAATTATATTTTCCTTTTGTTCATACTTCTGAAGATAGAAGTATATTACTTACAACCATATGACATGACTTCATAGCATCCAGTGTAAGCATAAATATATATGTACCTCATCTCTTTTCCTTTTGAGCCATCCTGCAGCAGTTTTTCCTTAGAATGAAAAGTTTTATTCTCTCAATCTGCTTCATCAATATGTCATCATATCCTAATCCCAAAATTTTGCAAGTTAGAATTATTGATGAAATCTTTTTGCTCTCTTTCTAACCATTGAATCCAAATAGGACTCCTTTAGAAAATGTCATTACCTGTTTCCATATTGAATAATGAATGATGAACCTTGATCTAGATGGATGCCTTTTATAAATATTATTTTCAATGAGGTTCCCAAGAGACACTTATCTCATAGCATAGTTGTCACATAAATGTGTTACAAACATCCTCCTATGACGAGTGCTCCTTCTTCAATGCTTCCATCATGATGCCAATTCTCAAGTGATGCATATATCTAATATACAATTCTTCCTAACGTATTGTTTTACAACTGACAGATACCTCTTAAAGAGGAAGATAATCTCAATCATAATAGAGATCTTTCACTTCTTCTTTCTTAGGTTTCTTTGAATCTGGTTCTTCTATTTCTCCGGCGACATGGGCTTCTTCCTTCTTCCTCTTGTCCTTAGATTTGGGACAATCATTCTTATAGTGCCCAAGTTCATTACATCCATAGCATCGTATCTTATCCATGTTTCCCTTTTTCTTCTGAGGAGCAAACTTACCAAATCTTCCCTTTCTTCTTGACATGGCAGCATAGGCTTGATTATCTTCATTTGATCCTATATCAATTTTATCTTTTAATCTAGTCTCTTATATCTTACGTAGAGACCATAGATCTTGGAATGGTGTTTCTTCTTTCTTCCCATAGATGCTTGAAGTGAAGTTTCCCCATCCCTCTGGTAGAGCATTCAATACCACTGTAGTCATTTCTCTATCAAACATTACTTATTCCAATTCCTGTAGTTTATCTCGCATTTCAGAAATCTTCATAAAATATGAAGTGATTCCTTCTTCTCTTGACAACTTCAACTTGTATAGTCCTTGTCTCAGAGATATTACTTCCCCTGCAGTACTCACCGAGAATAGCTCCACCAATTTTTCATATATTTCTTTTGAAGATTCTAGTTTGTATACATAGGGGATAAGAGAGTCCTTTATGGATTCTATAAGAATCCGTTGGGCTCTTATGTCCCCCTTCATGTATTTGGCATGAGCTTGAGTATCTTCTTTTGAGGGTCTAGTTGCTGACCCTTTGATATAGTCCATGACTTCATTCTCAATAAGATTTAGATATGTCCATTTCTTCCATCAAAGAAAGTTTGAAACCCCAACCAATTTGTTGCTTTCTTTGCAAAAAGACATTTTGATAGATTCAAATGAAGTCATAAATATACTTGCTTGAATAGATGCTTTCTTCTTCTACCATCTTCCTTGTTGATGATGATGTAGATAGTAGCAGGAGCTTCCTCTTAGATAGAATACTTCAAGAGTGGTGTAAAGAGGTAGATCACCTTGGATCCTTGATGATGATGATGATCAAGGATAGCTTGATGATGGCTCCAACAATGTTGACTTGGCTTCAATCACGAGATAGCTTTAGATTCTTTGAAAGTTAAAGATCACCTCCTTGATCTTGTTTTTCCTCTTGAAAGGACCATGATGGATAAGTCCTTTAAGTAATGTCTTTGGTATTCTTGAGATGGCTTGAGGGTTTCACCAATCCCCTACAAGCTACTCCTTCTTGAATGTATGAAGATCTTCCTTCTTAGATCTAGGGTTTGACTTTTCACTATAGATCCTTCTCCAATGTAGATCCTTTACTTTGCTTTGATGTCTTCTAGAAAAATTGATCCTTGTTGTTAAAGCTTGAACCTTGTGCCTTCTTGCTAAACTGCCCTTTCTTATCTTCAACACCTTAGCTCTGGTACCATGTTGAGAAATTAGGGATTTTATTAAAATTTCTCTTTCATGATAATTACTTGTGATTTCATTATGCATTTTTTACTTAGATCTTATCTTCACTATATTATTACGTTCTTCATCAATTCAATTATCAAATGCACAAGAGACGCAAAAACTTAGGCTAGCAAGCCAGGGCCAAAACATATCCCTCTTTGAGAGGAAAACCCGATCATAAATTCTTCTTATAGACTTTCAGTTGATGAGTACCAATACCATGACCCTTGACCCATCTAGCCCCTCCAAGACCAAGACTCTAGTTTCCTTGATTGCCTTCTTATCCTTTCATCGGGAAGGCATAATGGAAATATTCATTGTTGTCATCACTATCACTGTCATCCTTGTTGTAGCATCATAATAGTATGACATAATCAGCACTGAAGACTAACGTTGTTGTATGTAGTACTTGTAGCACATCACATACATCAATATATTATTGAGCCAAATATTTGTATCACTAAATCATATCACAGCATCACCGAACTGCAACATTGTATAGTATCACCGAGTCATTGTATTACTGAGCATTACCAAGCCACAATACTGTAATATACTAAGAGGTCTGACACTTATTATGATCCTCTTCATTTACCTATCTGAGCCATGTATCCATCCAAAACATACTTTTGTAAGGGAGACCGAAAATTGTGCCCAAGTCCGAAGTCACTTCTTGTGAGCTAGCCCGAAAATATCAGAGATATGTGAAACTATCTTGTTGTAATGTGAGGTGCCTAGACACCCATTTATAGTGGTTCGACCATGCTAATAAGCCGAACTTTTCCAGTGAACTGATGTGACTAATTTATGTGAGCCGACATGACTATATAGTGCATCTTGAGGCCGACATCGGAGAATCGTGCTTGGTCTTGGAGGACTTTCTAGACATTTACAAGTGTAACATCACTTTATATACATGATTCTATATTAAATTTATGACAAGATGAAAAATCCTAAAGACATCAAGAAGAAGTCTCTGAGCTATAATAAAAACTCCTTGCTCATGAAACCCATGAGGTAAGTATTACAAAATATATTTTATTATCTTTTTCTTCTTCATTACATAAATTCATAATTACAAGTCATTATGAAGACCGAACCTAGTTACACTTTTCAACGTTGGGAAAAGAAGTACGAGTTTGGGGAAGTCTAAGGAGAAGAAGAAAAACAAAATTTTGGTGCATCTCTCTCTATTTCGTGCCCTAGATTGGGAGATCGAAGTCTTCAAAATTTTGTTGTTGTCGAAAGTCGTCTACTGCTAGAAGTTGTTGCCTAGTCGAAGTTGTTGGAAAGAGGTCGGAGATCTGGGAAGTTGACTTGGTGTGGAGGGAAGGTTCGGTATATGTCTAGGGGGAAGAGTCTCAAAGAATACTATTTAAAGGAAGAATTATTTTGACTGGGTTTTCCCCTCAAAGGGTGTTTTTCCCTGGCATAGTGCCTACAAATGGTTTCTATCATTTTATGTGTTGTTGCTTTCGTAATTGCTTAATGAACTAATAGAAAGAAGATATAAATAATCGTAATAACCCAATTTGAACGTAAGACAACCTAGATGGCTGGCCATACTTAGTGAGTTTGACTTTGAGATCAAATACATCAAAGGAAAAAAAAGCAGGGTTGTTAATGCACTTAGTAGGAGGATTCAAATGAATCATTTGGAAGTTATAAGCTCTTACAAAACAGACCGAGTAGAAAGGGTCAAGAATGCAGGACAACATGATGGAAAATATCAGCAAATGAAAGAAAAGTTGCCACAAGGTGGTGAGGATGAGGAGCATCATTGTTAAAATTGGACAACTAGGTCCAAAATCCAGGTTGTGATGCTCAGATGACAATCGCAATATTTTTATTGGATTCCTCTTTTGGAGAGGTGTAAGATTGATCTAAAGATCATCTTGATCGGATGAGCAGAACATGTACTTTGAATTTATTCCACTTATGTGTTAGGTCGGCCTGGAATAAAATATAGACTTAAATGTCTTAAAGGACGTGTCACACACCCCCAAATATTCCTATATAAGAGACTTAGAGTTCATTTTACACACATTGTGTGGAGGAATTCTTTCTCTAGATAGCGTTGGAGCTGCGTAATATATGGACTGTTCTTTGTTTGGGTTGTTCTGGGGTTATGTGTGACACGCTTGGCTGAATGACCTATCGGAGACTTTGCTAGTAGAAGCATCCTGCTGATTGCCGTAACACCACTATTCATTATCTCTGTTTTGGATTGTATTGTATCGATCTATTGCTATGTTCTATTTTCTTCAGTATTGTGTGCCCTAATCTGAAATGACATAGAACATGTTAAAAAATTAACATGGTATCAGAGCTAAGAGGAAGACAATGCCCAAATTTTGTGTGCCCTAGACACAGCTACCATGAAAAGAAGAAGGAGCTCCGTGGGCTTATTATCTGCTGTAATTAAGGCCTCCGTGAAACAAATCAAGGGCTCCCTAAAATGCCGCTGGCCTAGAGGCATCTTGCCGCAGCAAAAGATGGCGACCACAAACGTTGAAGTGTATGTTGTGGAAAATTTAATCAGTATTTTGGACAAGAAAGTTTGAACAACATACTATAACTAATCAACAATGGAGGATGATTTCCTAGATATCGAACCTAAGACATTCGACACAATCGTCAAAGGCACAGGGTTGCAGGAGTCAATCCTGGCTGCCGCAGCGGCAGCGGCAGGGCACACCATCCTTCATTTAGATCCATGCCCCTTCTATCGCCTCCCACTGTTACGCAAATCTATGGATCGACTAAACCTATCAAAGCACCTGACGGTGAGGACCTAGAAATCGAACCTGTAAACAATCAAGTTCTATACTCAATTTGGACATAGCGGGGCTAAAGCTTGCGTTTTGCGGAGGTCCCTTGGTGGAATTGTTAATGAAGGCCGGTGCTAGTAACTATCTGGAATTTAAAAGTGTGGAGGCCTGCTACATTTGGCCAGGTGAGAAAGGGTTAATGCCGGTGCCAGATTCCCATGCGAGTATTTTCCAGGACAGGACACTGAGCTTAGTGGAAAAGCAGCATCTGCTGAGGTTCCTTAATCTGGTACAGAACTATGGTAGCGCAGCAGAAATGTGGATGGGAAAACATATAAAAAAAAATGATGGGAATCAAACGCTGTAGTTACAAAAATTCCTGCATGTCTGCATGATGGACATAAATTATCATGTTCACCTCGTGGACTGTTCTGTGCATTTTTGCGACGTTCATTTGGGCCCTCGCGACTGTCAATTTTTTTTGGACGTCAAATTATTCCTTCCAGACTGTTCTTATTCTCTTCGAATTTGAGGTTGTAACAGATTCGTCGACATTAAAACCTTCATTGACATTTTTATTCCAGCCGAAGACTATCATGCGTGGACCTTTTATTTTCTTCGTGGCATTGAAAACTTCGTGTGCCCAAATGAAGAACTGAGGGGTGGTGTGGAGTGGAACCCATGACGCTTGAAAAAATTTATGGGTTTCGAAACTGGGAATCTGCAGTTGACTCTCGGGCTTAAGACTATGGTAATATATGGTGGCAGGAAAGACATCATGGTGTTATATGCTAGGAACACATTTACTCGAGTATTCGAGCCCTCATGACCGTCATTAGAAATCCAGGAGTGGAAAGTCACTGAAGACAACCGTTGCGTAGTCATGAGGCCTCGTGAAGACACCATCAAGAAAACTTTGTGGCTGGCGATGGCACGAGTCACCTCCTCACCTACATCCAGGTGTGGGTATTGGACACGTTGAGACATTCCAACATCTGTCGGCCCACATTACCTTTTCTCCCGAAGCCAAAGCGGTTGTTTTTTTCTCCAACATCCATGTGCAGGATTGGTCCGATATCGTGAATTTAATAGACACGAGGGTTTGGTCTGTGAAAATAAGGAATATCAGTGGGCAGGATTGCTGTGATAGAAATCAATTGATTTAATAAATTAATGAACCTCACGTGAAGTTTTTTTATTGTACATTAAAGTGATATCAAAACCTTCATCACTGTAAACCATGGTTCTCTGCAATCTTATCCGAGCCTTTGAAGATGTAGGAGCTGATCTCAGAGGATGATCTGAGTTACTGTTTTGTAGTGGGAGGTCGAATTATGAAGCTACAAATCTATGTAAGCAATTCTGACTTCAATCCAATCTTATTTGTTCTTCAATAACTTGGAAGTCTTTATCTGTGGGTTTTCGCTGGCTTATCCCAAAGGAGTATCTTATGACTATGCTACATCTACATAAAAGAAAGGTATCATGTAAAATATGGACTGGAAATTATGTGTTTGAATCATCTGTCAGATTGGTTCCTATATCTGTGCAAATATAAGAGGAAAAATTTCTAATCTAAGCCCTAAAGAACGTTTTTTTTCGTAGTTGACCGCAGAAGCCCTTGGGGAAAATCCTTGTAGAAATCAGATTGTTGATGAGACAGGCATAGATGTAAGTCTTAGGAAAAGTGACCAGGGAAATTGAATTTTCATTGATCTAGGCTGATCTTAACAGCCTTAGGAGAAGTCCTTTGAAATAACCATAAAAATGACAAAATGGGCAGATCTGGAAGCAAATCAGGATGCAATGCTTCAAGTACAGGATAAACCATGACAGATTGGATCTCCAGTTCAGTAAGTTGCAGTCTTAGAAGGCTGTTTGAGGAAGCTTCAGCAAATCTCCTCAATTGCGATAAGACACAAGCTAAGGCTTGTAGATACTTTATCCCTGTTTGATAGCGACATATGGCAGAATATGTATGACCATGAAAGTTGAAATCTTCAAATTCTATATGGTAGTATGACCATGATGAAGAATATAGTGATGGGAAAGATAAAATTATGGCAACATCGTAATCATCAATATGACAGTGATGACAGAATCTCTATAATAGCTCATGGTGGATTGCTGGGTGTATTATTTCTGTAGCCTCAAATTTGAGGAACTAAGAAATTAATTTGTGATTCTATGTCATTGTCATTATGACAGTGACATAGACAGCCACCTTTTTTACAAAACTCATAATAGCGATAAGCTGGACTTACATTGGAGTGTAATGATAAATTTGAAAGTGTGAACTGAGAAGTTTTTTTTCAGCCTTCAGTCATGTTGTTGAAGTCTTGAACCATGATCAGGAAAGCCTGTGAAGTTTTGAACAAATATTGTATATGATACGTGCCAAGATAGCTAAATGACAGTATATGACTATGAGTCTTGGATGGATTTGACTGTGGGAGAATAAGAATCCTTTCCAAGTTGGTGTTTGGGATGCCCTCATTTAAAATGGATGTCTTCTCTCACAAGAGAAGATGGTATTAAGAGGGAAATACAATTGTATATGCTTCTGAGCTAATATCGTTGCTGAACAAAAGAAGATCCTCATGGCTCAAAGACATATGGCTTCAGAGGGGGAAATTTCGGAAGAAATATGAGAAGCCATATAAATACCAGGGGTATCTAGCTACCATGGATACAATATGAGCTTGGATCATTTGAAGAAACTATAAAACATCAAAGTCTGTAAGGATACGAGGGTGATGTCTAGGATATGGTTCTTAGACCACAGATCAAAGTTGTTGTCACCTCGATATAAGATCAAGCATGGACCTGATGGGAAAATGTGTCACCTGAAGGCACTGATTACTATTGCACCTATAATCTATTATTTCTCTTGTTGCTACGCAAGGACGAAATATTCATCAGATGGATGTAAAGACCGCATGATGCGATAAAGGAAGAGATGTATGTTGAGCAAACTCTGGGGTACGAAGTCCAGGATAGGGACACCCATGTCTGTAGGTTGAAGAAAGCCCTCTATGGGTTGAAGGAAGAACTGAGAGCTTGGTACGAGAGGATAGATAGCTACTTGATGAAGCTAGGCTTCACTTGAAGTAATGCTTATCCAAACCTTTACTTCTAGGTTGTCAAAGGGAAGCCTCTCATTCTGGTGTTGTATGTGGATGACCTCTTTGTGATAGGTGCTAACCTTCTCATTCATTAGTGCAAGAGGGAGCTCGCTGCTGAGTTCGAGATGAAGGACCTAGGATTGATGCACTATTTCCTAGGCCTGGAGGTCTGGTAGAGACCTAGCAAGATTTTCCATTCTCAAGGAAAATACATTGTGAAGCTTCTGGAAAGATTTGGTATGGTGGACTGTAAGTTCGTGTCGACACCGATGGAACTCAACTTTAAGAAGTTGAGTGGCAGTGCTGCTGGGCCCGTGTTAGCAAATCCTACTGAGTATCGTCAACTCATAGGACGTATGTTGTGTAGTGAACAATTTGAGTCAACACATGGTTGATCTTAACATTCACTGGGTTGGTGCCAAGAAACTCTTGAGATATCTCTGAGTCACGATAGACCATGGGCCGAAATACACTGCCACGTGTATGACACTTCATGGATATACTGATGCTGATTGGGCTGGCAGTGTGGTGGATCATAAGAGGGCATATGGATGCTACTTCACAAGTAGATCTGCTTCGGGCAGGAAATGAAAGACGGTAGCCTTGAGCACCGCTGAGGTTGAATAAATTGCAGCATGTATGGCCTGTTGTGTAGTCACTTCATTGCGAAAGCTCTTCTGTGAGCTATTCGAGCATGTGCTAGATGCCACCATTATCCTTTGTGATAACCAGAGGGGATTCATTTGTCATAGAATCCCATGTTCCACGATCGATCCAAGCATGTTGATGGCTGGTACCACTTTATCCAGGATATGGTACAAAAAGACGCTGTAAGGCTCGATCATAGGAACTGATGAGCAGGTCGCAGATATTCTCATTATGCCCTTGGGGAAGGTCATGTTCCTAACCTTCCGTGAGAATCTTGGAATCGTGGAATGACCCTATTCTGAGGGTCCTTTTGGACGATGAGATCTGGGAGCTCTGGGGGGCTTTGGGGATAGCTTCTTGGAGCTATAAGAAATCACAGGGCTAGGCTTGTCGAACCTTGTTGGTGTGATTGGGCCCCACCATGATGATTGAGTTGGTTCGCCTCTCATGATTTATGCCCTGTATGCATCCTACCCATTTGAGTTTCAGACTCATGGGAGGTACCTCTCATTTGGACAACGAGGTGGGAAATGTGAATAGAGACCATAGAAAGACCGATGGATGCATCGGAGATTGCCGTACTCTCTATGTCTAGGATGGCACGTGTCCAACCACTTGATCTAGGATCAAGTCTAGTGAGGTTTCGAACCTACAACTGACTTCAGGTTAGTATATGACTCTCTTGAGTCCTAGTGAGGTTTTGGACCTCCAACTGACTTCGGGTCAGGTAAACCAACTTTGGGTTGGTATGAGACTCTTTGTGGTCCTATACAGGTTTCAGACCTCTGGGCTAAATCTGTCAGCCGAGTATGATGTCTTTGTGACTGACCCACTTCTGTTTTGAAATAAAGAGGCCAGCAAAGCAAGTTACGGCAGGATGACACACTATGTTTGGATTGCACTTGTGGATGAAATTCTACCTAGTTGAGAGGGAGTGTTAAAATTGGAAAAATAGGTCCAAACTTTGGGTTGTGCTGCTCAAATGATGATCACAATATTTTTATTGGATTCCTCTTTCGGAGAGGTGTAATATTGATCTAAAGATCATCTCGATCAGACGAGCAGAACATGTACTTTGAATTTATTCCACTTATGTGCTAGGTCGACCTAGAATAAAATATAGACTTAAATGTCTTAAAGGACGTGTCACACACCCCCAAAGATTCCTATATATTGGAGAGACTTAGAGTTCATTTGACACACATTGTGTGGAGGAATTCTCTCTCTGGATAGCGTTGGAGCTGCGTAATATATGGACTGTTCTTTGTTTGGGTTGTTCTGGGGTTATGTGTGACACGCTTGGCTGAATGACCTATTGGAGACTTTGCTGGTAGAAGCATCCTGCTGATCACCGTAACAACACTATTCATTATCTTTGTTTTGGCTTGTCTTCTAATCGATCTATTATTATGTTCTATCTTCTTCAAAGATGCCTTTATCCGAAATGGCATAGAACATAAACAGAAATTAACACAAAAGCACTTGGGAGAAAGAGCTAGGGAGAAAGAAGAAGTACTACATTGAAGAGTTTAACCCCACTCATAATCATCAAGAAAAAGCGCGACATAGGAGCCAATATTTCCCGGAGATCTAAAATTCTTATTGCTCAATTAAAGACTAATCTCATCAACTTCGTTGTGAAACAATGGTGCTGGAAAAGGCCAAAAGAAATGTGGCAAGAAAGAGTATGTATTGTTTGCTCTTCCGGAAAAGTGGAAACAGAAAAACATTTCATCTTAGAATGCGAGGCCTTTAAAGACATCGTGGAAAATTATGCAAGTATTCTCGCAGCTAGCTCTTGGGATAATCTATTCAACGAAGAGTTTGTAAGTCGAGCATGTATTGTAAAACTCCACAGGAAAGGGTTTAATACGTAGGAGCCGATGGAGAAGCAATCTGTCTCATAAGCTATTTTAAAACTACTTTTTTCTTTCTATGGTTGATTCATCAGTCTTTGTGAAACCACATTATATTTCGTTATCGTATTCTAGTATTAAGAATATAATTTGATTAATTAGTATTGATGTCTGATGTTTTAAATATCATATTTATTGTATGGTAATAAATTTGTCTTTTTTTGGTTTGAATCATATATCTAACATTTTCAGGCGACTGTTCGACACCGAATACAAGCGTCAGAGTGCTAATTTATGCTTTTAGGATGTAAAAGAGTCTTCTTCAAATGTACGAGTAGAATTACTTTCTTCTTATGTCCGTTAGACCCCATGTTTTTAGGATATATTTCAAATTGGAAAAATGATTGATGTGGGCATGCAAATGCACTGTTATTTTGATATTGGAGGTTAGCGTTTTGCAGCATTTCTACTATGTATATTTATAAAAGAATACTCTTAAATTTCAAATCGTTGCATTAAAATGCAAATGGGAGTCTTATTCTATTCTAGGTAGTGTATTGGAGTTTAGCCTTTATATTTTTTTTACTCTATCAACTTATAAATCAATCCGGAGATTATTTGGCTTTTCGTAATTTTATTATCTATTTTATAATTCTTTATTATATCAACTTATAAAATAACTAATTGGAGATTAATTATTTCGCTTTTGATCGTTTATTATGTATAAACTCACTATAAACTGTGTTAAAAGAATATAAAATGTCATTACTAATAGAAACAAGATTTAACATTCAAACAAGATTTAACATTCAAGCGACATTACTAAAAACAAGATTTAACATTCAAGTGACATTAATAAAAGAGACAAGATCTAACTAATTCTAATGGCATTACTAAAAAAAATCTAACATTCAAATGACATATGACATTATGTAAAGTAGTACAAAATCTATAAACCCACTATATAAACTATGTTAAAATTTTACTTTGTACCAAATGATATTATTAAAAATACATAATTCAAGTTACTACTTTTTCTTAATGCAAGTCTCTAAACCCGCTAAAAATTTGTATATATTGAAAACAGAACTAAGCAATAATGTGAAAAAAGATTTAATTAATTCAAATGGCATTACTAAAAATTTAACTTTCAAATGACATGACATTACTGAAAGAAACAAGATTTAACTCATTCAAATGGCATTACTAAAAACAAGATCTTAGTCATTTATTTTGGAATGTAAAGTAGTACACAAATATGTTAAAAGTTTAGTTTTGTACCAATTGATATTATTAAAAAACAAAAATTCAAGTTATTACTTTTCTTTAATGCAAGTCTCTAAACCCACTGAAATTTTGTATATATTGAAAACAGAACTACAATAATGTGATGAAGAATAGATTTTATAAGAGTTCCAAAACTTTCATAAATACTAATAATTTATTTTTAACCTCGCAGCGAAGGCAAACATCAAAGTGGTGATTGAAACCGCCTTTTTTGTGGGACAAGGGACCGGCCTCCATATAGTGATGCATACGCTAACCCTCCCAAATTTTAACCTATGACCTCTTATGGAGAAGTACATGCCCTTTTATCTATTAAGGGCATTCTAATTAACATAAGTTTTAGTATAGGTATTGAGTGTTACCAAATTGGAAAAAAATATTAAAAATAATTCTCTCCACTAACAAAAGCAAAGGATTTTACATACATTTAAGTAGATGTTCATTATAATTAAAAATTCTAAATTGTTGATGCATCATTATTTAATATGCTCTTTGTGCTTATTATATATTATAATAGTGTTGATGGTGTACTTGGTATCTCAAAGTGTTTGCTAGAGTGATTAGCATCGGTGCATGCTATAATTTAGTGCACAATAGCGCTTATATATTGAATATGTATTGGTCCATTTATTTAAATAGAACTCAAAAGTGTAACAATGATAAAAGTGTGTTAGTGTGCATGCTATAATTTGTGCACAATAGCGTTTATATATTGAATATGTATTGGTTTATTTATTTAAATAGAACTCAAAAGTGTAACAATGATACAAGTGGATTAGTGTGTAACCTTCATATGCACGGATTGCTTTACACTTATTTAAACACACAAATTTGTAAAACAGATTGAGGCATACAAATGAATACAAAATGCATCAATATGTTTCAATGTCGACTTTTCACATATGCTATATAATATTTTGGTGGGTATGCAAATGCAATCTCTTGTTTTGTTTAATAAATTTAATCGCTAATTAAAAAATGATTATTTTAATAATAATATGAGTTTCAATAATATTGATTGTATCATTTAACCACATACACTTGTTGATTACACCTCTAATCATTATAATGATGGAGATTGTCCATATATTTAATTCACTGTAACTTTACAACATATGTGGACTCAATAAATCAATTTAATTATATAAGAATAATAGACTCTTCATCTTACAATATTGAACAACAAAAGAGTTCGTGATAAGAAAAATGTTAATAAATAATTGTTATAATCATTGTTAACATGTCATACCAATGGGGATGGTATATCCACATTAAATAAAATATTTGATGTTTACAAATATTCTAATTATAAAATCCCATTCAATTATATTGATCATCATTTATTGTTGAAATTGTTGTCATTACTTGAGTTGCTTGCATGCTTCATTTTTTCATCCCATGTGAAGATATTGTAGTTGGGGAGCTGAAAAGCTGAAGAGTTATAGGCACCTATCCTTTTCGCTTACCACTAGTTGAGCTATTATTTTGTTTACTATTGCATATGAAAGGGAGATATAGTTCTTTGATAGAGAGTGAAAATAATTGTTGCTTAAATTTTCATTGAAAATGGACCAAAGAGCTTGAGGCAATTGTAACTTAAGTACATTGCTAAGAAATAAAGAGCATAGTTGAAGTAAATTGAACGCTACTTTTCCCATTTGGGTTTCTACGGTAAATACCGAGTTTACTTTGTGGGTATTTTGTTGTGTGATTTTCTGCTACGAGTTTTTAAGTGGTTTTTGTAGTTTTATTGATGGTTGTGTTTATTTATTGACTTAGGATTTCATTCCAAATTGTAGTCTTGCTTTGTATCCTCCTTCGCCTATTTATGAGATGCAAGATTAATGACTTAGATAATTTTGTGGTTGTGATGTTTTCGTAGGCGCTTCTAAATTTGAATTCTTGTGAATTTCATTATTGGAAGTAAAGAAAATGTCATTATGGTTTTCCATGGTTTCTCATGGAGCTACCTATTGGGTTTTATAGGCTTATATGGCTTACTTTTGGACTACTAGGCACCTATATTTAGCCCACATATGTATGTTTACTGCATCACTATACAAAGGCTAGTGCCAACCATTTTCTTGCTAATAAAGGTGTTGTATGGTCATATGCCTCACAACATAGCCACCTTGGTCCCCCGAGTGTCAACCTTCCTCATTTAGTGTGTGTGTGATGAATTTAGCTAATTGGCTGCCTTTAGTTGATTAAACAACATTGACTTGTTTTTTTGTTGTCCTTGGAATATTGCTCACATGAGCTCACAATTTAACCTTGACTACATTCTTAAGTTTTCCATGAGTTAGTGTATTGTGAAACGATATTATGAGGTTGGCTAAAGTATAAGGTTACTATTTTATTATTAAGTCTTAACATGGCCCATGTGGTGATGAGCATTGGCCATCGTTCATTTGTCTTAATGATTGGTGTTATATCTTTATGGTAGAAGGATGTTTAAAGGATTATAATTTTGTAAGGTTCGATGTGGGTGAACCAGGCGTACCGAGGCCACCGGTTATAGAGCATGACAACATTATTTTATCACCATATAAGAAAATTTCCCTCTTAGTGCAACCCCAAAAGATAATATCTTGGCTAATACATAAAATAGGATCGTTATTACAAGTTTAAGGGCATAACCAATCAAAATGCCAACCATCCTCTTTGAATACTAAAGATCATAGCTTGAAGTTTAAAGGTGCGCTAATGAAGCTAATTCATCTATGCTCATTTGATAATAAGTATGTTGCCGGCTAACTACCGTGAATTTTCTTGAAGGTGAAGTGTTAAAATTAGGCTAGTTAGATGTTCTTCTATTTCAATATTTGTGTCTAGAAAGCATTCACAAAAACTTGCACCCACTTAGTCTCTTAGTAGGTGCCTTGATAAGGTGCTATATTCACTAGTAAGTGCTCCTTAATGGTGTTTGATTAGATGCAAAGTTCAAGGAAATTTCGCTGTGAGGTAGAGTTGAATATGAGGAGAGCATTAGAAGACCCACTTCTACAATTGGAATGTCACATGAATATGAATTATTTATGGCTAGTTAGTGACAAGAATACCATATAATCACCACAAACACCCTAAGGCCAAATTCATCTCATGGTTGTGTAAGGAAAATAGGTTCCATTGAAGATGAAGATGAATTTTAATTCATCAAATGATTAAGAACAAAAAATGTTGTAAAACAAATTTATTTTCGAATACCCAATGGTTAATTAATTATGGGTAGCATTTTATTAAATCCAAGGGTAAGAATGAAAAGGGATTTTTTTGCTCAATTCATTGGAATCAAATGTAGTTATAAACAGGAGTGACAACACAAAGAAGATGAGCTTGTTTAAAATGAAATTTGATGGCATTGAGGTTTCTCAAAAAATGCATGGTATAAAGCTTTAGTTACAAAATTTCTAAATGGTGTCACAAGTCAATAAATGGAAATTGTGAATTAGAAAGTCCAAGGCATAAACTCTAATAAAAGTAGTTAGCCTTCAAAATATAGTTAACGAAAAAACAAATATAGCTCATCACTAGATTCATTTAGTGCAAGACAACACAAGGATCCTCATGTATATTTGCATGCAAATTATACTAGAAAATCATTTCTTCAAAATGCATAATAAGGACCTTGGTAAGCTTAAATTCCTCCAAGTTGTTGTAGTCAAACTTTTTTTTTAACACAAAAGAGTAGTTATATTATATTAATTCATCACTAATTCACATGGCATAGCCAGGGAGAATACATTTCAAATTCATGCAAAAAATGGGCAATCCGGTTTTCACAAATACGAATTGGTCCATTTCCTAAAAAACATCCAAATGTAACGGGGAGAGCTATTACAAAGGTACTATTATAGGATTCTATAGAATTGTCCGAGCAAGAAAATACATTTATAGCTACGCATAAAAACTAGAAAGAGATTATTCATTTGGGCCTGGCAGGCTTATTGAGATATATTCTAGTTGATTCATCATCTATGATGGAGTTCTTCTCGGCCATCTAGATCTTCAAGTCCTCTATTTGGTTGTGCATAAACTTCATCCTCTAGCCGGTGAATTTTCTCCGTTATTTTCAATGTTTCTTTCACTCATCTCGCAGTATCCTCTTGCTTCATCTCGGGAAGCACCGCTTTAGCTATGACATACTTTCCTTTAATTCATGGCGCTCTCATTCACAGGGAGTGCACAAGTGTGGTGAGAAGGTGGCTAACATGAGGCAACACTTCCATTTACTTTCAAAACGACTTTCCACTAGGCCCGAATGTTTTTCTCTGAATCCGAAGTGTTTCGGCTCCATGTTGACTTCCCGAGAGAGAAAACCCGAGGTCTCAATTGATAGAGTGCTGAAATGGCTACGTTTTTGGTTTCACCATCGTAATTCCCACGTTCCAGCTTCAAAATGATCAGAATTCCCATGTCTCTGTGGCCTGTTCGGATGTGAGTGCTAAACCCAATTATCCCCGTTTCCAACCCGATGCTCCCAATTCCACCACCTCTTCCAAAGCACTTGCATTCAAATTCCAAAACACCAAAAATTCCACTTCAAGACCCTAAATCCAATTTCCGTAGACCATTCCAACATGGCTAGGAATTCCACCTCTGGCCGGAGACCAAAGGGATAATTAGGACGAGACCAAATTCCACCCAGAAAACAACAAAGACACGATGACGCGCTCCACTTCTAGAAATCCACGTACGTACAAGAATCCACCACTCCTGAATCTTCCCCTCGCCATATGATTAGAGACCCCAATTACCCACAGGAACCCCAACCATAACCCCGAAACCCGCAACACAACACCCCGTGGCCCCCCGACCTTTCTTTTGAATGCAATTATGTGTCGTGGAAATACCGAGAGGGGGGGGTGAATCAATATTTCTTTTTAATTGTTAATTTTTATTTCTAGGATTCTTCACAATTAAAAAACAGAGAGGTGTATAATAATATTATTATTAAGGATTAATAAGAACTTCAATCCTTTTTCAAATAATTGAGTACAATAGATGTGTGAGGGCGTCATCCTTCAATGAAACAGGACCAAACCCGTTTCCAAGCACCAACTTGGACTTGATGAGGCTCCGACCTCTAGGGCTTCGACCCTATCTTCTCAAGGCACCAACCTTGTGTTCAGAGCTCCTACTCCAAGGACACCAATCCTTCTTGGCTTCGTTATCAATGAATGATTCAAAAGTGCTCTAAATGCACCAATCTACACCAAACCGTACCATCTTTCTAAACCATACTTCTTCATCAATTTCGCACCAATGTTCTTGCACTAAGAATTTAGTATTGCACTAGGTTTTTCGCACCACATCAAGACACCAAGAATTCAAAGGGATTACACCATGCCAAGGCTTCTGTGACCACAACTTTTCAACGTCTTTACCGCATCGTAATTTTAAAGCAACAATATCATGCCGCACCAAATCTCGTACCCCAAGGTATGATGATGTCTAAGACTAAGCTCCGGACGTAATCTAATCTTCTTCCAATTATCTCGAGCTTTATTCCGTCACTTGTCCAAATGTCTGAAGTGTGCACAAGCTCGAGGGTGACCGAAGGCATGAGCCACAATAATCCTTCCACAGATCCGAGGGTAGCAAGACAACAAAGTTTGTGGAGTATTCGAATAGTCTTGAGGGGGATCATGTGCTTCAAAGTCCGTTATGCTTGAAGTAGGACCGAAGTATATTGGAAGGTGTCCGAAGGTGATCACAGAGTATGTCGCATGTAGGTTATATTTCCCGTAGCTACTTTAGTTATCAAATATCCCGTAAATATTCCGTACCCATCCATAGTCTCTTCTTTATTAAATGCTCCCTCTTTTGAGTTCACTGTTGTGAACAGCGTACTATTCCTTTCTCGTATTTTTCATTGAACTCGCTTGAGAGAAAATGAGGTTTTAAGATCTTATTAATATGCATGATGTAGATTTCGACTTTATGAGGGAGGCCGACATTAGGACAGGCACAAGTCGCTATATGTCAACAATAGGATAAATGATCTTTAAAAATTAATTTCTCCTAGAGTATTTGGAGTTTCGGGTCAAGTAATAGCTCATTGGAAAGGAAAAATTTTGTCGATGATGGTGAATGTTTCATAGAGAAATTCGCCTCCAAGATAGCGAAAACTAATTCTTAATGTGGCTGGTCATTTATTTGTGCGTAAATGGAGGTAGGGTAGAATGTCTTGGGATTCTTTATGGTTTGATTCTTCATCATAAGGTTATTATGCCATAGTGATATATGTCTTCCATCATCCAATCCTTCAATAAGTATGATCATTCATCATCAAGCATCTAATTTCCATGTTTACATTAATGACAACCTAGATTAACATTATGATCTTTGTACCTTAATTTATAGTAATCACTCGAGTCGTGCGAGTAAGCACTTACCTCCGTATCCCAATTCCTTTCCATGATTGCCTTGCTGATTGAAACGACATTCCTCTCAAGCATATTAATCGCCCTCGCGCAAGGCATCAAATCTTCCCTACAAAATTAAATGAGTTAAATGAGGCTCATTCTTCAGAGGGTTCTCACATGGATTTGGTTAGTCGGTTCAGCAACAAGCCCATTTACAAAGTAGTGGGATGAGAGATCCCACACTTATGTCAATCCCATCACCAAGTGTTCTGATCAACCTTGTACTGATGCCACCATTTGAAATAAAATATTTGCACCATATTCTCTGTTCTATAATCGTTCCACCTTATCCTTTTGTTACATGCCACAGGCGCAGGGGTGAGGAACGATGAGAGGGGGGTTGGGGGAGATGACAACGAGGGATGGGGGAAGGGAGAGAAGGCAGTAGAGGGGTCTGGGGAAAGGGTGCCAAGGAGGGATCAAGTTAGATGAAACGTGGAGGGGAGAGAGGGGTGGGAGGGGGAGGAAAATAGAAAGGTAATAGTCCAATCAAAAAAATGATTAGGGATAAAAAATTGCCAATCTATCTCTAAATTCCATGATGTTTTACTACTTTCATTATTAAGACTAAATAATTTGCCCCAATAAAATACCGTCAATGATTAGGGTTAGGGATTGATCTAGGGTAAAATTCTCGATACCCTTAACCAAGACCTTTTACTTCTACGATAAATTAGAGTTGCATTAATTAAAGCATTAATGAACATAAATGAATTAAATCGCATGTTGTAAAGAAGAGGAACATAAAACATATCAAGATCGCAATCATAAGAACACGTCATTTAATAAATCTGGAAGTTTCTCCAGGAGGGACTACATCTCTCGGGCCTTGGTGTCAAGATATTGTGTCGCCGCATTAAGTGTTGTAAGAAGAAGATGTACATGGATGTGTTTTCCGACATACAAGGAAAATGCCCTCACACAGAGTGGGCTAGACCTCTCTACAATATGTTCCACCGCGGAAATCTCGCGGCATAAAAAGGGACTCCTATCGCATGACAATAGCTCACACATAAAGACTCGGAGTATCCCGTCGATATGGCAAACACGAGATCTCAATGACATACGCGTGACATAGAGCATCCCGCCAAAAAAGGATCTCAACAACATATGAGTACCCCGCCAATATGGCATCAATGGATCTCAACATAATACAAGTCCATGACAAGCGTAAAGTACATCAATAGCAAAACAAGACAAGATCCCACGATCATATCAACATGGATTTGTACAACACTAAGCATCTTAAAGAACAAAGAAGTACATGAAATCAACTCATCATATACCTCTACTCAAGATCAATCAAGAATGGTTGCCGTCATTGCCAGATCTGAAATCACCATCACAATCGTGGCGTCGAAAGGTGTGAAATCAACTACTCACTAAGCCGAAAACTCGACACTTCAAACTTCACTTCAAAAAGTGATCGAAAAATATAAAGCTTAAATGACCTATATGCGCCATCAAATTTGTGGCGTCGAATAGTGAAAAATAACCGTCCATTTGCCGAATTCTTCGAGAGTGAAGATTTGGGGCAAAAAGGAATCTTTAGATTCCCCCTTAGATTCCTCCACGTAGCCGCTCCATAAGTGGACCGGAAATCCGCAAATCAAAATCTCGAATCCGACCTCGCCATTGCGTTCCCTACCGAAACCGTGAAAAATGACCGTAAAATTGACTATATCCCGACATGGAGAAAATTACCTCCTAGAAAATTTCAAGGCTAATGGTTTCCCCGCATACACCTGTTCCATGCTCATGGTTCCACTTGCAAATTTTCCTCGATCCACATGCGCGCTCTCGCTCTAGTCTCGCTTGGGCGCACTTGAAATGACGCGTTTATAATAAAGTTCTAAGTATTAATTAAGTCATCGTTCGTGTGCGCTGGTAAAATTTAGCATTTGTTTAAGGAGGTTAGGGATCAAATCCCACCTCCCACGAATCCGCATGTATAATTTGACAGGCGCATTTTATTTTAAAAACCGTGCCATATGTCTTTTTAAACCCCCACCATATATTTTTGAGGTACATTGGGGGGTCGGGTCCGCATTGGGCGCGCCGCCCCCGGATTCCCCGCCTGCCCGTATCAGGTAAGGGCTGGGCAGTGGTTAACAACCCCGCCCACCCACATTATATTTGGTCGCCGATAGTATAGTGGGTTGGGTGGTTTGATGGTGGTGCGCCGCTCACTGGGGTCGCCTCACGTGGCCTGGCGCAGTTCGACCCCGACCGACACCGAAATTGATATTAAACATTATATAATGAATATGATTTTCGTGGGTGGTGGGGTTGGTTGCCTTCCACCCAAAAAATTATTTTGTTTTCCGTTTTAATAACTTACTCTCGCATTTTGAAAATTTCGATATTAACCGTAGGAGACAAATTAATCACCCCACAAATTCACCTGCACTCTGGGCTTCCAGAGTCGGCCGGAATTTGGTGGTCGGGTTTCATCCAAATTGCGGCCTCCTTAACTCCGGCCTAGTCATCCCGCCTCAACTCCAAAACTTGACCTAAGTTTCGCATACGAGCTTGGTTTGACGAACCGTTCACATTGTTGCACCGTGACGATGAGATCTACGACCTAAACTCCGGTTCGAGAGTAGTCCAAACACTTTGATTTTGAGCCCTCTTTGTCCCGTGTGTCTCTAGAGCCACTTGGATCAAGGATAGGAGTAACCTCTATTTCCATTTACTTGGTTATGGATCTCCTTTATTTGGTAGGCTATGTTTGCTTGCATGTCCGCCTCTCCTAGTTCAACCTTCTTAATATATGAAATAAATGAATTTTCTCAAAGAGTAGGCAAAGTCCATTGATTCTTTCTAGGATTTAATTCAACTTATTGTTTTTTGCCGTATTTTTTTTTACCATGTGTTTTATAATAAGGAAGGAGTCCCCCAAAATGTTCATAGCCTTGATCCCTCTTTGATGAGCAATGGTATGTCCATAGAGTAACCCATATGCTTCAAACTTTGATTATTCATCTTTTTGTCTAAACCCCAAGCATACCG
The DNA here is from genome assembly GCA_034641835.2 of Pinus albicaulis. Lineage (NCBI taxonomy): Eukaryota > Viridiplantae > Streptophyta > Pinopsida > Pinales > Pinaceae > Pinus > Pinus albicaulis. The sequence continues at coordinate 31,714 of JAXQQM020081681.1, forward strand.
ATTTACAATTGTTCCTTCAAGGTTAATGAGAACTCCCTCCCCTCCTCGCCACCCCAATGTTGCACTCCAACTTAACCAATATATGTTGAAGGAATTTCATAGATGTTGCATTTACAAATAAAATTTCTTTACAAAGTGTAATGAGTGTTGTGAAATTTTCTAGAAACTTAGAGGCACCATTAACCCAAGAGTGATAAAATATTAGTACCAAGTCCAAAAGTTTCACAATGAGTACATTACAAGTTGACACTTGGTCTAGCATGCATGTAGACTATAATAAGAGAGGAGCCTCAACAAATGCTTGAGTGTTGTATTCATAATGAAACAGTAATGCTAAACCAAACAAACATACAAAAAACATACAAAATTTTACAAAGACATTTAACAACCAAAGATATCTATGAATTGCGCTGATTTGAGCCATTTTATTAATAAATAAGAGGGTACACCGTGTTGGAAAGAGTGCACCTAGGTTTGCACAAGGCAAGCTAGCAAAGCCCAAATGGAAGATATGAAATCCCTCTCTCGGGAGTCCGAAGTACGCTCTCTCCCCGGCACCGTGGCCGGAACTTAAAAATACGATGTTGGATGCAAAGAACTACCGGCTAGGGCCTCCTTGATGCTCAAAAAATTCCCAGAAATTAACTCCTCAGTTCTCCACCAATAACTTACAAAACCCCATGAAGGAATTGGCCAAATGTTGACCTCTAATTTCGGCCCAGTTTTCCCCTTTGCTCCTTTAGTTGCTCGCTGAGTTGGGATCCCTATTTAACCCGTCAAATCTACCCAAAAAATTATGCCAAATTAATTTTGGTCTCTCCTCAATAAACTAAAACCCAAAAAATGGTTGTCCCAGTTTCTGACGCCTCCAAACCTAACCCCAAATGTTTGGCCCTCCTCTGCCGCGTAAGACGTAACCAAGAATGTTGTGTTTGCTACTCCACCAAAATGCCGAAAAAGCCCCCACAACACTTCCCCTCGTACTCCACCTCAAGTTTCAACCCCCAACTCCCTTCACTCCTCAAGCTCCAAGCATGCCTCCTCCAAGAACTCGTGTAATCCATATGTTGATTACATCGAACCTCTCCACAAACTCACCCTCCCCGCCGTTAGTACTAATCGGTGTATAGGTAGGACTCCCTCCTTGGGCTAGCACTCGAAGTCCACCAAACCAAGGGTTGATATTTCCGCCGTAAGCACTCGTGTGCTAAACAACACTTGGATACTTGGCTTTAGCTCAAGCGTGTTATGTCAAAGAAAATTTTCTCAAATGATCATGAATGCCCCAAATGAGTGCCTCTTTCTCTTTTTATCAAAGAGTCTCTAAAATTCCCATGTGGTCCCAACTAGACTTTCCCCCACAAACTTCACTCCAATGAGAATGTATTCCATGTGGGTTGTAATTCTCCATGGGGTGGCCCCCACACTCCACTAGAGCCGTAATATTTCTCTTCCTAATGTTTTGGCCCCCACCTAATCCCGAAATTCACGTGGGACCCTTTGAACCCACATATCCTAAGTGCAAACATGAAAACAAAATTGGGCAAGATTGATATTTCCCTTAGCAATATTTCCAAGTGGGAATATCACAAGCTCCCAAACAAAATGTTGTTTGTCCTCAACCGCCGAATAAGCGCTCTATCTAGTTGTTGCTCCCATTGTCACCGCAAAATGTGTCAAGGTCCCTAGATACACCACTAAATTGTCCCTAACCTTGCACCGCCCCGACATGAAATAACTCAATAATTAGATCCCAAGCCATCCTCTCCACTCAAGCTCCCCTTGCTCCACTCACTATCCCGCCCGGTATGGGTAACATAAGTCACCCGTATACCATCAATGAGTATGCGATCATGATAATGTGGCACCATGCCCAACTCCTCATGAAGTTGCCCTATCACATAGGCCATCCCATGCACTCCAAATATATACTCGAAGCATACTCACCTAATCCCTACGTAGATAGCGTCATGCTCACAAGAGCTTCTCTTTGATATCATCCTACCGGCCCACCCGCCATGCTAATGAAATCCCCCATGCCATCGATGACCCGCTAAAGCCTACGGAAGATCTACATGATCCCCCCATATAGTATCCAACTCACCCCTAAGGGTTATTATGTTGTGAAGAGCGATGATGATCATGTCCCTTACTAATCTCAGAGTGGTGCTACCATGTTGATGTTGCGCTACTCCGATTATGACATACTCCCCACCGTGTGCGGATTGTATCCTCCTCCCGAGGCCCAGTGGCAAAAGATATGTGAGAGCCAAACTCATCCTTCCTGCATCTCCATGATGCCAATATCTACCACTCCACCGCCATATTGACCTTGAACTACAACATGATAATCTCCGCTCGCCATGCAATGGTGATCATAGCGATCTCCGATGGGTCGTAAAACCCAAGGTGATCTAGATCACCCTCTACCATGACCCTATTAATCACACAGCGGGGAGTGATCCACCCGCCCGGATCCCTAGATCCTAGGGGGAACCATACTCAGGGAGCTCATAACTCTCACTCCTCGCGAAATGTCGATGTGTGTAACGCTCGCTACCTACTAGAACCCATCCGCCCATCATCTCTCCGACTCCCTATATGTAATCCATGGGTGGACCCTGGGCAGGAGTCTATCTTATGCAAGCCAACCCTCGCCCTACTCCGGCTAGAACACGTAGTGAAATATGCTATCCCAACTCCCGATGGTACATCCGGACACTTCTCGGTCTGGGTGGCCCTCCCCGTAGATCGAAGTCTACCATCCACTACCGCTCAAGCTCCTATGACACTTCGGCTATCTCATAAGTGCATCATAGCGCTCTCATAATCAAACTTCGTTTTTAGCCTAGGGTGAAACCTATGCTACCTCGATAATAAACCAAGTTGTCCCTAAGCCAATAACCGTTAGGGCCCGTGCCTCCACCAAACGTCTCAACTAAATTCATGGGTGGGTAGGTCCCAAAGGGTAGGATCAAGAGTCCGTTGGGTATCAAGAATATCCCTATGGATGCACCTCTCTATCTGCATCCGTTGATAAACCAATCAAAGACCCATCTCTATACACCACAAGATATCCCCGCTACCACTATACCACACAAGATATCCCCTACTATCCGTGTCAAGGCACTACTTTCGCGTGTACTCCATGTGATGTAAGACACTCCTACTCCATAATGCAATCCAACACACTACAATATACCACCATGCACCTCCATGTCCACCGGGTAGTTCACTGCCAACGCTAGATGCTCCCACACATCCCCGGATGTGATGGGCTCGTAGTCGGTTCTACGTGTTGGGGAAACCCCAATTGCATCATCACCTCCACCGTCGCATCACTATACCCTCCGACAAACTCCTCGCCATAGTATGTTGATCACCTAGTGATCCCGTGTACAAACGTCGTACCAAAAGAATCCAAGAATTTTTTCCATAAAAATGTTTGGCCACCGATGCCGACCGTAAATCCCGTAGTGGAAGTGCACCCTCAACTCGCTAGGTCAACCGTACCATCAAGGTCATAGTCAAATAACATACTCCGGGAAGTAACAGGTAGTCCCACCTAGATCCCAACGCCTAGTCTCTGGGCTTCTCTAGTATCCTAAAGGCTTGGAAGCTCCCGCCGAGTTAAACACACAGTCCACGACCATCTCTATAGCCCACTCCACATGTACCAACTCAAAATATGTTTCCATCCAACCCCAAGAGAGGGATTGAATGCACAAACTCCCTCACATATAACAACTCGACATGCGGATGTTACACCTTGTGCAATTCTCGATCGTCTCATCCCACTATCCAGGTCAACACATGAGATCTCGACTCAGGTAGCTCCGCCTCCCACTCTCCCATGGGAAAAGGTGACCCAATAGTGCTGCTAACTTGGTCATCCCCTTTGGTATATTTAAACAACTACGCCTCTCAATCCAATGCGTAGAGGTGGGTTGATAATGTCAGTGGATCCCGCAGCGCGCCACTAAATTGGAACTCAGGCTAGAATCTCAACGCGCGGTCTCTATGTTGCCCCTCATCAATGGCTAACGCAAAGGATGGATGCACATCCTCATCCATCATGGGATCGACATGAGCCTCCAACTGGCTCCTCATAGACAACCCACCATGCAATACATGCTCATCAATTAGCCGTAGGTGGATGTCGTTCGAAGCTCCGTCATAGACCGGGATGCCTCATCAATGGGTCCAGTCAATGGATGTGTGCTCAATTGCCTCCTCCACCCCACGGGGCTACCAAAGGAAAATCCAACAAATGTGACTCCCGCGTCACATTAGGTGTGTATCCGTGCTCCTCCTATGCCATTATCCCGATGCTCAATTGGTTGCAATGTATCCGGATGGACTCCCTCCTCAATGAGTATGTTCTCTCTCATTTCCGTCACTATCTCCACCTCCCATATTTGTCTCTCGCAAGATTGATACTAGCATTTCGTTCAATAATCATGCCTCTCTTATTTTCCTCATCCGCAAGTCAACAACTACTTTTCGGGCCGCCCTTAGCCGATTACCACTCTTCGAGTAGCCCCTCTAATCTCTCGAGGCTCCTAGTAAATATTTTCAAATTTATCCCGCCGGGACATTTTTGGGCATAAGTTCTCGTTAGAAAATTATATATTGGCGTAGCAATGCAACACATAAGATATCCTAAAACACAAACAATACGTAAAACATATAAAAAAAGAGAGACACACATATACGCAAGCTCACCCAATTTGGGCTACGTCCACCCCGAACAAACTACCCTTCCTTCTATTATCCACAAAATGAAGAGGGACAACCTGGCTAAATAGATCCGTTGTAATATCCTATGTTCTCTCTCACAAGCCTCTTCGTTTCTCATTCATAATACTCATAGAAATTACAATACTTTTACATGGAAATTTTACATATGTTTTTAGCTTTGGGGGTGTTGCCTCAAAACCCCCTACTAGGGAGGGGGGAGGGGGGGCCTGCAAATTCGCAACCTCGCCCCCCCCCCCCCCCCCAAGACCCCCCAGGCAGCGTTCAATGATAGGCAGCGTTGTCGCCCCATTAAAAACAGGGGTCCACCACCGTGATACATTTAAATAAAGAAGATAGTCAAGCTCGACACCCAACAAGTTCAATATGGAGAATAATGTGGGACTAGTGTTTTAGTTTTTGGAATTCGAGTTTGTAATAACACTTGAGAATTTGTGTGATGTAGACCCACATCTACCCAAAATCATGCTCTAATACCACCGTAGTATTACTCATGGAAATATGCAATGCTAAACCAAGCAAACATAACAAAAACACATACAAAAATTTATAACACATTTAATAACCGTAAATATCCATGAACTGCACTAGTCTCAGCCATTTTATTAATAAGTAAGAGGGTACAATGTGTGCATCAATAAAAGCAAGCTAGAAAAGCCCAAATGGAAGATATGAAATTCCTCTATGATCTATTGTTGCTCTCTCCTCGGCACTACGATGAACTGCCGTAAAATATGCCGCTTTCACCGCAAATAATTGCCGCTAGGGCCTCCTTGGATGCTCGGCGAAAATTATGGGAAATTAACCTCGGGCTCTTCACCAATAACCCACAAAAAACCACGAAGTAATTGGTCAAATGTTGACCTTGAAATTTCGGCCTAGTTTTCCCCTAGTCTTTTTAGTTACTCAATGAGTTAGACCCCGTTTGACCCTTCAAAACTACCTTAAAAATTACTGTTTCAAAATATTTCGTCTCCTCAATAGACCCGTAAAGGGTTTTTCCTGCTTTGATGCTCCAACCGATCTCCAAATGCTTGACCCTTCTCCACAAGCAAAATATGTAACATGTATAAAATACTATGTTTGCTACTCCACCAAAATGTTGGAAAAGTCCCCACAACACTTCCCTGCATTCCACCTCAAGTTTCAACTCCCTAACTCGCTTCACTCCTCAACCTCCAAGTGTGCCTTCTCCAAGAACTCGCATTGTACTCTATGTTGTTGTTGCTAAACCTCTCTAAAAACTCGCCTCCCCAAGCACGGGGTAATAAACTGGTATAGGTAGGAATCACTCCTTGGGCCGATATCTCGAAGTCCATTGAAGCAAAGGCTTCTACTCAAAAAACACTGCGGTGCTAAAAACACTTGCAGACTTGGCTTCGACTTAAGCGTTTTATGTAAAAGAAAATTTTCTCAAATGATCAAGAATGCCCTAAATGATTGCCTCTTTCTCTTTTTATCAAAGAGTCTCAAAATTGCCATGCGGGCCCAACTCTATTGGGCCCCACCAACTTCCTCCAATGAGAGTGTATTCCACATGTAAATATGACCTCCATGGGGTGGCCCCCGTGCTCCACTAGGTCACAATATTTCCCTTCCTTCCTAATGTTTTGCCCCCACTTAATCCCAAAATTGATGTGGGACCCTTAAACCCACATCTCCTAAGTGAAAACATGAAATAAGACAAAATTGAGTAAGATTGGATATTTCCCTAGCAATATTTCCAAGTGGGAATATCACATTGAGCATTTTTTATACCACATTGGTAAGATGAAGTGATGCACCGAACTCCCGTGCTCAATCCAATAGAGTACACCGATAGCACAAACAACAACAAATCAAACCATGAAATTTCGTTTATCTCGAAGAATGCGTAATGTCGAAATGAAAACCCCCGTTTCAATTAAATAGGAGAACCGAATTCTTTCGATTTGTTAAGTACAGCCTCTTCCAATTCTTTTCGCACCCCTCTAATAGATACAACCCACTTTTTTTCAAATAAAAAAACATTTACCAAATATCTACGTTGCATTCTGGTGCAATCTCGACATTTGCAACATATCTGTGTTGCATTCCTTGCAATTTACAAATGTTATCAAAAACATTTACGCCCATCTGAGTTCATCAATTGCAAGTTAACAAATAAAAACAATCATGTATCAATTGAATCAATCGATACAACCTAATTTCCTTTGTCACAATGTAAATAAGACCGATCTGTTTGCATCTGCGTTAAAAACGCTCTATAACCATGCCCAGAAAACGCTTTCAAACTTGGAATTTAACGCCACAGGTAAAAACATTTGTAACTCTACGTTTTTTTTCTCTTTGCTGGCCTGGAACACGATATATCAACCTTCTGTGCTAAATTCACTTAGAACAAACTCTGCAAGCACTTTTCTGCGTTCAGATTTCCTGTCCATCAAAATCGACTGCTTGTTCTTCGATCTGGAAAATTAAATCGGCGCTTTATGTTCTCCATTACACAATTTCTGGAATTGTAGGCCGCAACAAATGAATATCTCGTCTATCCGATCGCCACCGATATCTCCTGAGCTGCACAGTAGTTCGAATCGGTTAATTAAGATCTTAATTGACAATCAACCAATTCCAGGATTTAAGGCGAGATTTTAGGGATTACGATTTGCAAAAATCCGCGCATTCTGCTGTGTGACGATTTCTGTTCACCGAATTTAACACATTTCATAACACAGATATGTTATCCAGAGTAAATTGAAACAACAGTTCGAACTAATTGGAGAATTGTCAATGTATAAGTCTGCTTTTCATTAACATGAACCAATCTATTGCATTTAACACCGATTACCTATCACACATTGGCGCAAGCACTATTTTTTTATTCATAAACTGCAGTAATAAAAAACAAAGATTGGCTTTGGCCGACCGTTCACAAGAACGATCTCCGGGCTTTCTCTAAAACACAATCTTTTCATAAAAATGTAGCGCCCATACCAACACCACAATCTATGCCTCCCCAATCTCTTTGCTTTTACATTTTTTTTCTGCATTTCCTCCACTAATTGCTCTAACAAACAGCTAACATAATCTCCTACTATTAGAGAAAATCTCAATAAAATAGTTGCATTTATCACTAAAATAACAAACTATATGAAGAATCAACCTCCTCAGTAAAACTGAGATTGAACAAACAGTAATAAAATTCACCCTGTCAGACCACAACATGTGGACAATTTTCCACATTGCTGGTCAGTTCCGATGCTCCTGCATTAGACTCCCGGAGAAGAAAAGATTGATTCTTAAAACTTTCAGGATTTATGCCGTATTTCTGTAATTCAGTCGCTGTCAACCAACTGGAATCTTCCATTGGCTGATCTTTCCACTTGACAAGATACTGAAATATGTCTGTCCTCAAGTTTTCTTGGATATCCTTTGATCTAAAATAGCTTCAACTTCTTTCTTGAATGTTTTTGGTACCTGTTCTTCCCAATCCACAGTTTGAACTTCATCACCTATAGTTTCAGTCTGCAACTCTGTTTCTGCCTCTTTAAATGGATACAAGTCTACAATATTAAAAATGGGGGATATTCCGATCCCTTCCGGCAACTCAATTTCATATGCATTGGCTGAAAATTTCCTTTTGATTTTACAGGGTCCTATCTTCTTCAGTTTCAGCTTATTATAAGTCTTTGTAGGAAATCTCTCTTTCCTCAAATATGCCATGACTAAATCTCCCACTTGAAACTCTTTTTCTCTCCTTCTCAAATCTGCCTTCTGCTTGTATTTCTTGCTGCTTTCCTGTAGTTTACCTTTAACTTCTTCCTGTAGCTTCTGCATTTGTTCAACAAAATCTTCAGCACTTGCACTTCTGGCTTCTTGTTTCCCCAAGTCTCTTAGCTCATATACTCCTCTCGGATGCATTCCAAAGACAATCTGAAATGGACTCATTCCAGTGCTTCGGTTTGGTGTGTCATTGTAAGCAAATTCAGCTTGAGCTAATGCCAAATCCCACTGTTTGGGATTCTGATGTACCAAACTTCTTAATATATTCCCCAAGCTTATGTTTACAACTTCAGTTTGTCCATCCGTCTGAGGATGGTAAGCTGAACTAAAACTGAGCTTAGTTCCCAGTTTCTTCCAAAGTGTCCTCCAGAAATGCCCTACAAATTTAGTGTCTCGATCTGATATAATACTCACAGGCAAACCATGCAATCTTACAATCTCTGAAAAGAATAAATTTGCTATGTGTGTGGCATCATTAGTCTTCTTACAAGCAATAAAATGAGCCATTTTAGAAAATCTGTCTACAACAACATAAATAGAATCGTTTCCTCTCTGAGTTTTTGGTAAACCCAGAACAAAGTCCATACTCACTGCATCCCATGGTCGATTTGGTATAGGCAATGGCTGATAGAGACCGGTATTCTGACTCCTTCCTTTGGCATACTGACATATCCTGCATTTCTCAACAAACTTTTTAATATCAGTTTGCATTTTAGGCCAATAATAAAAAGCATTCACCTGAGCGAAAGTTTTGTCTTGTCCAAAATGACCAGACAATCCTCCACTATGCTTCTCTTTAATGATGTTCTCTCTCATTGAACATTTAGGAATGCATAATTTGTTGCTTTTAAATAACAGGCCTCCTTGAATAAGGTAATCCATCCATTGACTTCTGTTATGGCTCACTGGATTCTACACTGTTGTGTAGATGTCTTTAAAATCCTCATCATCCTTGTACATTTCTATCATTTCATCAAAACCTACAACACCCACTTTAAATTCTTGCAAAAGAAAACTTACCCTGCTTAATGCATCCGCCACTTTATTAGACTTACCACTTTTATGCTTTATTACAAAAGTGAAACTTTGCAGAAATTCTACCCACTTGGCGTGCTTCTGATTTAGCTTTGGCTGATTATTAATAAACTGCAAAGCATGGTTGTCTGAATATAAGATGAACTCCTTCGGTAGCAAGTAATGCCTCCACTTTTTCAATGCCTGCACAATAGCGTAAAATTCTTTATCATAAGAAGAATATTTTTTCTTTGCATCATTTAACTTCTCGCTGAAATATGCTATCGGCCTTTGCTCTTGGCTTAGCACCACACCAACTGCTTCTCCACTTGCATCGGTTTCCACTTGAAAGACTTTCTCGAAATTTGGTAATGCTAGAATAGGCTTTTCTGTTATTTTCCTTTTCAGCAAATTAAAATTCATATCAGCTGCTTCTGTCCATCGAAATGGCCGATTGACCTCCTTGATTGTCTCAAGGATTGGTGCACAAACTTGACTAAATCCCTTTATAAATTTTCGGTAGAAACTAGCAAGTCCATGGAAACTTCTTACCTCGAATACACTCCTGGGAGTAGGCCAGTTTCTGATTGCTTGTACCTTCTCCGGATCCATTTTCAAACCGTCTCTGGAAATCAAAAATCCCAAATATACCAGCTCCTCTTTCATGAAACTACATTTCTTTAGATTGATTAGTAGTTTCTCTTTCTGCAGAGTTTTCAAAACTAACTTCAAGTGTTCCAAATGCTCCTCTTTACTTTTGCTGAAAACTAGAATATCATCAAGGTAAACAACAACAAATTTACCTGTGTATTCTTTCAGGACCTCGTTCATTAGTCTCATGAATGTGCTGGGCGCATTAGTGAGCCCAAAAGGCATCACTAACCACTCATATAATCCACTGTTGGTTTTGAATGCTGTTTTCCACTCATCGCCTTCCCGAATTCTGATCTGATGATACCCGCTTTTCAGATCTATCTTAGTAAAGTACCTGGATCCACTTAAATAATCCATTAGATCATCCATCCTGGGCAAAGGAAATCTATACCTGACTGTTATCTTATTGATAGCTCTGGAATCGGTGCACATGCGCCATTCTCCTCCCTTTTTCGGACTAAGCACTGTTGGTACAGCACACGGACTCAGACTTTCCCGAATCAGCCCCTTGTCCATCAGCTCTTGAACCTGTCTTGCAACTTCTGCATTTTCCTGAGGAGTTAATCTATATGCAGCTTTATTAGGTAGACTTTCTCCTGGTATTAAGTCGATATGGTGACTTATACTTCTAATCGGTGGTAATTCATTCGGCAATTCATCCACAATGATATCCATGTAACTATTTAACACAGATTGAATTTCTTCAGGAAAATCATTTAAATTTGTGGAGGTTAAAATTACCTTTGGCCTTCCCACGATAGCGAAATGCATCTCTTCGCTTTTATCCACCTCTTGCAGCAATTCTTTGCCACTTATCAGCATAATATTGTTTTCAGGCAGTTCTTTATCAGCATCATTCTTTACTGGCAGCAATGTATGTTTAACTCCATCCTTTTCTATGGTGTATGTATTTCTTCTTCCATCATGAATCGCCTTTCTGTCAAATTGCCATGGTCTCCCCAATAACACGTGACATACATCCATGGGCATTATGTCACATAAAATCACATCTCTGTATGTGCCAATCTGCATTTCCACATTACACTGTTCTGTCATGATGACTTGATGACCCTTCTGAAGCCAAGATACCTTGTAAGGTGCAGGATGTGCTTTCCTTGTTAACCCAAGCTTTTCCACCATCTCTGTAGACACAAGATTGTCAGTACTCTCGCTATCAATTATAACCTTACAACACTTACCCTTTGATTTGCATGTAGTTCTGAACAAGTTCTTCCTTTGCGCAGGTTCTCCAATCTCTTTTTCTGATCTCAGTAAAGTTCTTCTGAGCAGCAATGATTCACCTTCTTCCGGTGGTTCTTCCTTCTCCACAAGTCGAGGTGGTTCCGGCTCTGCCTCAGCCACATTTTCACCCCTCTGGCTTGCTGATTTGTTATGAGGACAGTCCCGCGACATATGTCCCCATTCTCCACAGGTATAACACCTAACATCTCTTCCTCGCCCTCTTCCTCTGGGCGCGAATCTTCCTCTACTAGATTCACCCACCTGTGGTGATTTGCTGCTTGAACTTCCTGCTTCAAACTGATGCTGTGTTCCTCTAGATCTGGCAGCTCCTCTACCTCTTGTTGAGCTCTTTCCTCTGTTTCTTTGACTTTGTTTCCGCAGTATTTTCTCCTCTGCTTTCAAACTTGCTTGATAGGCACTTTCAATAGTTTTCAAACTTAACAGGCTAATCTCATCTTGGATCTCATACCTTAGCCCATTAACATATCTGGCTACTTTCTCCAAATCATCTTCTACATGCCCTGTCCTGATGCTTAACCTGTAAAATTCTTCAGTATATTCTTTAACAAACATTCCTTTTTGCTTCAGATTTTGCATCTGCTTAAAAAGATTCAAATGATAGTCTTTAGGAAAAAACTTGGCTTTCAGTTTGCTTACCATTTTATCCCACTGCTTGATCTTAGATTTCCCCTTTCTCGTTCTTGATGTCTGTAACTCGTCCCACCAGATGGCTGCGTGACCTTTCAATCTGGTGACTGCAAATTTTACCCTTTTATTTTCTTCAATCTCTTCATAATCGAAGTACTGATCTATGGATCTGATCCAATCCATCAACTCCTCGGCATTCAGACTCCCTTCATACATAGGAATCTCTATTTTGGGTTTGCTTCCAACCTTCGCCAGCATCTTCATGAATTTAACATTTTCATTCTCTTCTTCTACTTCCACATCTTCCTCAGATTATTCTGAAGAACTTTCAGCTCCCTCATCAGGTGCTCTTCTCTGGGCTGCTTCCATTGTTTCCATTCGTTCACGCAGTCTTCGCACTTCTTCTATCAGAACTGCATTTGTTTCTGGTCTTCCTCGACCAATTCCTCTCCTTGGCGGCATCTTTGCTGCAAACACCTGCTGATTTGGCTCTGATACCAAAAATTGATGCACCGAACTCCTGTGCTCAATCCAAATTAAATTGCAATCGATAGCACAAACAACAACAAATCAAACCATGAAATTCTGTTTATCTCGAATAATGCAGAATGTCGAAATGAAAACCCTGTTTCAATTAAATAGGAGAACTGAATTCTTTCATTAGTTATACAGGGCGCAGCCCTTTCAATTCTTTTCGCACCCTCTAATAGATACAACCCACTTTTTTCAAATAAAAAAAACATTTACCAAATATCTACGTTGCATTCTGGTGCAATCTCGGCATTTGCAACATATCTGTGTTGCATTCCTTGCAATTTACAAATGTTATCAAACATTTTGGCAACACTGAGTTCATTAATCGCAAGTTAACAAATAAACAATCATGTATCAATTGAGTCAATCGGGACATAACCTAATGGCCTTTGTCACAATGTAAATAAGACTGATCTGCTTACATCTCATAAGAAAACGCCTCTATAACCATGCCTGTAAAACGCTTTCAAACTTTGGAATTTAACGCCACAGTAAAAAACATTTGTAACTCTAATGCTTTTTTTCATTGCCCGAACACGATATATCACCTTCCGTGCTAAATTCACTTAGAACAAACTCTGCAAGTGCTTTTCTGCGTTCAGATTTCCTGTCCATCAAAATCGACTGCTTGTTCTTCGATCTGGCAAATTAAATCGGCGCTTTCTGTTCTCCATTACACAATTTCTGGAATTGTAGGCCACAACAAATGAATATCTCGTCTATCCGATCGCCACCGATCTCTCCTGAGCTGCACAGTAGTTCGAATCGGTTAATTAAGATCTTAATTGACAATCAACCAATTCCAGGATTTAAGGCGAGATTTTAGGGATTACGATTTGCAAAAATCCGCGCATTCTGCTGTGTGAAGATTTATGTTCACCGAATTTAACACATTTCATAACACAGATATGTTATCCAGAGTAAATTGAAACAACAGTTCGAACTAATTGGAGAATTGTCAATGTATAAGTCTGCTTGTCATTAACATGAACCAATCTATTTCATTTAACACCGATTACCTATCACACATTGGCGCAAGCACTATTTTTTTATTCATAAACTGCAGTAATAAAAAACAAAGATTGGCTTTGCTGACTGTTCACAAGAACGATCTCCAGTTTTCTAAAACACAATCTTCTTTGTTAAACAGAGCTTTTCGCCCATACAAACAGCCACACCACACCTACGCTCCCCTAAATCTCTTTGCTTTTACATTTTTTATGTATTTCCTCCACTAATTGCTCTAACAAACAGCTAACATAATCTCCTACTATTATAGAAAATCTCAATAAAATAGTTGCATTTATCACTAAAATAACAAACTATATGAAGAATCGACCATCTCAGTAAAACTGAGATTGAACAAACAGTAATAAAATTCACCCTGTCAGACCACAACATGTGGACAATTTTCCACATTGCTGGTCAGTTCCGATGCGAGGGGGGGGGGGGGGTGAATCAGTTTAACACATTCATGGACTTTTAAAACTTTTCATTAAAACTTATTTACACCTTTATTTCATGTCCAACTTAATATGTGAGTAATCTGAGAATATGAGCAGCAAGTATTAATATAATATGACATTAGACTTAATATGAGAGCAGCAGGTATTAAGCAGAAGATATAAATCAGATCAACACATAAATATCATGTACAGAGAAACTAGATATAAGTGGAAACCCATAAAGGGAGAAAACCACATCTTATTATTGGTGTGATGCAAAGGCAAGCTCCAACTCCCTCTCACCACTGTTTTTCTACAGGCACCAACCTACAAGAGGCTCCAACCTCAATTCTGCAAGCTACTACTTGCAAGGAAGCACCAACTCCCTTCAATTTTCTGCAGGCACCAACCTACAGGAGGCTCCTACCTTAGTCAGATACAACTGACAGCTATCAAGCTGCAACTTGATAGGGAAGCTCCAACTTCCTCAATTTATCAAACTGAATGTTTGCTGATTTACCTCAGATATCAGCTTTGTTCTGTAGCATCTCTCTCTGCTCTTTTTTTCTTAATATTCTCTCCTCACTCTTCTATACTCTACATTCTCTATATTTGCTCTCTCTAACTCTCTTTTTGTATATCAAGATGTTATTATTTATAAGGATTTTCTTGTGACTGTTAGCATTCCTCAATGAATTTGGAATGGACAGCCATGCCTCTTCGCTTTCTGCATTTTCATTTCTCTCACTCGCTCATTCAGAAAATATAACAACATGCATTAATTTCAATATTACAGTGGGAGCTTTGTTTTTCCTCCGGAGACTTGCCAATGCATCACAACAATATAAATCAATTAAAAATATTTACATCCAAATTACAATGAGAACTCCAGCTCAACTCATTTAGTCTTTTGGCTCGCTGCGCATTTGTCTTTTCTTTGACTGTGTCTATCTTTTCTGTGACTGTGTTTTATCTCTCTTTATCTCTCTTTAGCTCTGTTTGCTTTTCTGTCCTCTGTTGTGGTGTAACTGCTGCAAACATGTAACTGTGCTTTGTATATCAGTGCATTTTGTAGATATGTGTAACTTCTGACTTTAAATCTGTGCTTATTCCAACGCTTTTCATACAGTAAGTGTCTTTTTGATGTGGAAAGTTCCGCAAGCGGAACATACATACATCGCAATTATTAATAATCACCCTCCACCTTAAGCCGAGGCCTGTGGGTCCACAATCCACGCGACACATTTTAATACAATCGGCATCCTTATATAAAGTTTTAACAAACAAATCGCCACTTCAATGAAGAATCATATTAATACTTAACAAATGCCCATTCGGGCCCACTTGCCACGCTTTCCGATGTGATATATTTCTCCTCCAGCGATTTCCGATTGCGATTGATCGCAATCGCAAGCTGCCTTGCTCCGATGCGATTGATCAATGTTCATTGTTCTTTGCCGATGCGATTGGAACTCAAATACTTGTTAATCATAGTTTATAAGCCCATCGGGTCTGGGCTTCAATCGCAATCGCAAGTCTTCTAATATATTGCTTCGATGCTCTGCTTTTGTCCGATGTGATTGACACCTTTGTGATTGATCACAATCACATCCTTCAATGGTATGCTCTGACACATATCAATTATGTTTTATAAACCCATCAGGTTCGGGCTTCCAATCGCAATCGCAACTCTTTGTTGCATGTTCCGATACCCTGTATTAACTCCGATTGCGATTAATCGCAATCGCAACTTTTAGTTGCAAGTGATCCGCTGCCAGTTTTTCTCCGATGCGATTGGGAAAGGGTCCCACCTTATGGTACTTGGGTTATATATATTTAAAAGATGCTACACTTATATAAAGCGTTGCATGTATATAAGTTTTATGTTTAGTGCTGCTTATATATAACTTTTATGTTTGACACGGAACTCAAACATATAAAGTTGTTTGTTTGAACCATATCGGGTCCGGAACTTTAATCGCAATCGCAACATTTGTTACCATGTTCCGCTGCCTTTTTCCGATGCGATGGCACATCTTTAAACCGTACTTCAAACATTTATCAATTATGGTTCATTGATCCATCGGGTCCGAACTCTCATCGCAATCGCAATTCTTTGTTTACATGTTCCACTGCCAACCTTTTTCTGATGCGATTGGATTACTGTTCACTTATCTGCGCCGATGCGATGGCTTGCTCCGATGCACTTTAAGGCAGAACTCAGCCAAATATGAGAATCCTGTATATGATGAATCGGGTCCACTGTCTCCATCGGAACTTTTGTTAACATGTTCCGCTGCCCTTCGATTTTCCGATGCGATTGTGTGAGGGTCCCACCAAATAGAACTTTGTTGGTTTAATAACAAGCGTTAAATCCTTTGGTTCTTTTGATCTTACGGAAAAAGGTATAATACCTATGTTTTGTATTATAGTCCTGGTCCTTTGTGCGTAAACCACTCCATGTATGTATATATATATGCTTTGGACCTTTGTAAATGAGGCGCAATATATGTAGAGTGCTGCATAGATATACGCTTCCGCTTTCGCCTGGGTTACGATTCCCGGAATAATGTTTATGTATCCTCTGGCTGGGTAATGATTTTGGGAATAAGGTTTGTATATATATATACTTGCCGCTTGGGTTAAGAAATTCTCGGAATTTGGTTTATGTATCCTCCAGCCAGGGTAGCGATTTTTGGAATTTTCCGCTCTGCCTCTGCTTGTGATAACGGCTCTGCCTTTGCCTCTGATAACCTAATGTGATAACGGCTCTGCCTCTGCCTCTGCCTCTCATGCCTCCATTTCCATCAATGACAATATTTCCAACAGAAGATCCATTGAAGAGAAATGTTTTGTGTAGTTAACCCTTAACCGTGATGAATGAAGATCCAAGGATAGAGATACCCTGTAATGCTTGTGACCAACTATGATATTGATAGTGTGCGGCCTAGCAAATGGACTTCGAGGAAGTGTGGGTTTGTGGATGAACCAAAACCATGAAAAACGAATATCCGAGGATAGAGATACCCTGTAATGCTTGTGATCAACTGTGTTACTAACAGTGTGCGGCCTAACAAATGGACTTGGATGAGAAGGATTTTGTGCAGTTGAACCATAACCGTGATGCTGATTGTTGATGAAGTAGCAGGTGCCTACATAGCTTGGGGTGGAAGGGCACGTCTTCAAATAACCCAAGCTGAATGCTGCTATGCTGGAATTGATGAATGTGAAGTAGGTGCCTACTAAAGCGAGGTGGGAGGGCACGTCTCCAAAGGGAACCTGCTCCGAATGCTATTCCAAATTTAAAATGAGCATAACTCGGTCAATATAACTCAAAATATTTATTATAACCTGTTTTTGGAAATGGAATGACCATTTTGTATCTTATCATGTGTTTGAAATCGATATTTAGAGACCCTAGACTCTCAGATGCGCGTTGGAACTGTCCCGCCGTCATAAAATTTCTAAAAAAATAGTTGATTTTAAATCAGCGATATATCCCTTGTCCGGACTCCGATTCGACCGATTTTTTTTTTGAAATCGGGTGATTTTTCAAGGGGAGAGTAGATTTGTAACCATTTTTCTGAAATTTCTCATTGAAAACTGCAAGAAATGATATGAGATCTGTCATCCATGAATTGTCGTCAAAACAATTGCTGCAACATTGTTGATTTTGAATCAGCGATATCTCCCTCATCTGAACTCCAATTCGGCCGATTTTTTTTTTTGAATTTGAGTATTTTCTCACAAGGAATCTAGATCTGGTATTTTTTTATTTTGTAAATTTTTTCACCAAAATTTTCAGATCTGATCTGAAAACGCACTGCCCAAAAAAATTCATGGAGTTTGCTAAAGATTGTTGCAAAACATTGAAACTGAAATATGTTTCAAACCCTCATTCCCATGGAGGAGTAACCTGAATATAATACCACTGATCTAAATCTTGGGGGAGGCCCCCAAGATCTAAAAAGATGAAATGGATCTGACAAGATCTGCAAAATTAGAATGTCAGAAAAAAAGAGAGAACACACTACAAATAAAACCACAAAGAAACTTGTTTTATTAAAACAGAGAATAACTGTAGAAGCTACATTGTGGTGGACAATCTATCCTTTTACAAAGTGAGGCTTGTTATTTATAGCCTTTTTTGAGTTACAATAACATGAGTAGATACCATAGGTGGATACCATGGGTCAATACTATGGGTGGATACCACTACAATACCATAGGTAAATTCCATGTGTGTATGAATACCATGGGTGGATACATACCATGGATGAATGAATGTCATGGATATATGTCACTTACAATACCATGGGAGAATAAATATCATGGGTGTATGAATACCATGGGTCGCTGCCATTTACAATACCATGGGTAAATTCCATGGGTGGATGGATAACATGGGTGGATTCCATTTTCCATTCGGATAAAAAATAGTGCACTTCAAGAACATGATCATGAATGAACTTTCTGATGAAGTGTATGTGTAGCTCAATTTGTTTCATGCACTAATGTTGAATTGGATATTTTCATAACTAAATGGAACTTTGATTATCACACCAAAGTGTATTTGGATGTTGCCGATGAAGACCAAATTCAGACAAGATCTAATGAAGACACAGGGCTTCCTTGCTGGCTTCAACAACACCATGATACTCTAATTCTGGCGAGGGAAGAGAGATGGCATTTTGTTTCTTACAAGACAATGGAATAGGTCTTGAACCAAGAGTGAATACATAACTTGAAGTAGACTTTCAATCATCAAGGTCACCAGCCCAATCAAAATTAGTGAAACCAACCAACAATGGAGATGCTCATGCAATGTAATGAATCATGAATTGAATTGTATCTCGAATATATCGAAGTAATCGTTTCGCTACTTTCCAGTGACTTTCATGAGGTTTGTGCATAAACCCAACAACAAGACCAATGAAAAAGGAAAGGTCGGGACGGGTATGGGTTAGATACAAAAGTTTACCAACAAGTTCACGCTCTAACATGGCATCAACTTCAGGGGAAGTACAAGTGGCTAAAATATTGACTCCGAACTGAAAGGGAGAAGGGGATGACTTACAATATTCATGTAAAAGTGGCATAGAATATCACAGGCATACTTGGACTGAGAAAGGGTAATACCTTCTTTGGATTGCAAGACTTAAAGACCAAGGGTATAATGAAAGTGCCCTAAGTCTATCATTTCAAACTTCTTTTTGAGGCTAGAATTCACATGGTTTATATGGTTGGGATCACTACCAGTAAGGTTAAGATAATTAACATAAAGAACAAGGATGATTAAGGACTTACCAACTTTCTTGGTGTAGAAAATTTTGGTAGAATGACATCTAGAAAAGCCATTATCTACGAGAAAGCTATCCATTTTGGCATACCAAGCCCGAGGGGCTTGTTTGAGACCATAGAGTGACTTCCTAAGGTGATAAACAAGGCTAGAGTCATTTTTAGTAAAGCCAGGGGGTTGTTCGATGTATATTTCTTCATGCAACTCCCCATGTAAGAAGGTATATTTAACATCCATCTGATCGACTTCCCATTTAAAGGAGGCAACAAAGGAAAGAACAAGGCAAATATAATTCATTTTGGCAACAGGGGAGAAGGTTTCAGTAGAGTCAATGCCTTCAACTTGTGAAAATCCTTTAGAAACAATATGAGCTTTATTTTTATCCACTTTTCCATCTGGTCCAAACTTTGTTCTATAAACCCATTCGCATTTGACAAGTTTTATTCCCTTTGGAAGAGGAACAAGATTCCAAGTAGTGTTTTGCCAATAATGTACAATATTCTTCATTCATAGTTGCATCCCAATCTGGATGACTTGAAGCTTCTTCAAAGGTATCTAGATCATGATTTTCTAGAACTTGAGCCAATAAGGAAGAGTCTCTGTCGAACTGAGAACGTGTATGACGTTGACCTGCAGGGTCACCTGTAAGAGAACCTGCTGCATCCCTAGTAGAGCGGACCGATTTTGGAAGTTGTGGAGCTGAAGGAAGATCCTGAGGAGGTGGGGGAGGATTTTCATCCTTGTTTTCATCATCTGAAGTAGAAGGAATGTTTTCATAAGTAGAAGAGATAGAGAGAGGTGGC
The DNA here is from genome assembly GCA_034641835.2 of Pinus albicaulis. Classification (NCBI taxonomy): domain Eukaryota; kingdom Viridiplantae; phylum Streptophyta; class Pinopsida; order Pinales; family Pinaceae; genus Pinus; species Pinus albicaulis. The sequence goes on from JAXQQM020081681.1 coordinate 51,873, forward strand.
ACATATTCTGAATCAGGCTCGCAGGCCAAAGCTGGCCAATGCACTGAATTAGGCTCACGGGCCGATATATTTTCATCAAATTTTACATCTCTTTAATGATTACATCTTTTGGTTTGGGTTGAAGAAGTCTATATCCTTTGACATCTTCAGAATATCCAACAAAAATGCACTTTTCACTCCTAGGTTCTAAGGCTTTATGTTTCTCATCAAGAATATGGGCCCAATGTTCACTTCTAAAAACATGAAAGTGACTTACATCTGGTTTGATTGAGCTCCATGCTTCCTTTGGAGTGATATTCCTTAAAACCTTACTAGGAGTGTGATTTACTATGCTTCTGCCCAAAAATTAAGAGTAAGTCCTTTAGATTGAAGCATACAACTAGCAATTTATTTTAGAGTGTGATTCTTTCTTTCAGCTATACCATTTTGTTTTGGAGTATATGTAACAATATGTTGCAATTGAATGTAATTCTTACTGAAAAAGTTGATAAATTTGTTGTTAACATATTCTCCTCCATTGTCAGATCTTAACTTAAGAATGTGATGTCTAGATTGTTTCTCAACAAAGGCCTTAATGTCCAAGAACATATTAAAAACTTCACTCTTGAGTTTTAAGAAGTATACCTAAGTGCATTTCGAAAAATCATCAATGAAAGTTAAGAAGTACTTGTAGCCAGAGAAAGAAATATCTGGAAGTTGACCACATAAATAATTGTGCACAAGCTACAATGTGACAAGATGCACGTTTGTCAAAAATATCCCAATGATGTTTTATGAGTACACAACCAGGAAAAACAAAATCTCGACAAGATACCATAGGAAGAACTGTCACCACATTTTATTTACATATATTTTTAAGAGAGCGATAGTTTAAGTGGCCAAATCACTCATGCCAAAGTTTTCTCACTTCATAATTATGAGCAAAAAAAATGGAGGGAAGACATCATGACCAAAATTTGTCAAACTTATACAACCTTGTGTAATGATTAGCAGTGAAAATAGCTAAAACATGTCTAGGATCTCTTAGGTCATTAATTACAATATCATGAGGTGAGAATTATACTGTTTTCCCTTCACCTGTATGAGTTGTCTGATAAACAGATAGAAGGTTGTAGGACAAGGTAGGCACACATAATACATCATTAAACTGACCATTATTTAGATGAATGGTTCCAGATTCTACAACACTAAGAGATCTATCATCACCAACATAATTTTGTTCGGTGTTACAATCATTTAAAGAAGAAAACATGTCTTTATTTTTGGCCATGTGGTAAGAGGCTCTAGAATCAATGAACCACTCATGAGAATGAGAAGAAGGAGATACATTCAATGCATAACTAGATCTTGATGCTTGACAACCACATGCAGAAAGTCCATTCCCGAAGATGAACTTGAAGAGTTCTCCAAATGGATGTTGTGCTTCTTCATTGCTGCTTCCAAGGCTTCCATATTCTTAAAAATTTTTGACTCTACGTGGCCATCACGATTACAAAAGTTGCAATGTATATCTATCTTCTTCCCTTTGCTTTTATTTTCCTAATCAGTTTTTTGAATTTCTTTTTCAGTTTGCAGCTGAGATTGCATAATACCCTTGTTTGGTTTAGGACCATTATTTTTAGGATGTTGCTTCTTAGGATTCTTTATATATGGTTGTTGTTGGGCTCCTAAGGCTTTCTTAGAAGAATTTCTAGTATTTTTTTTTTCTGAATATGGCTACTTCTATATTGATACAAAAATAGTGTTACATAGAGACCGAAGCCTCGAGAGTTTCAGCCCATTGCTGCGGAATTCTTGCTTTACAAGCTGGTAATTGATCATCAAAACATTTAGGAGGTAGACCATGAGAGCTTTGAAGAGCAGTGATACTGTCTGTTCCTAACAAGTGACTGACATCTATGATTGGAAATTGAACAGACCTTGACAGTATGACTCCTGTAGAGTAAGCCAGAGTGGCAAGATTTTTGCAATTTCGTACCATAACAAAAACAAAAGTGACAGTTCTAGAACCTGTGACTAAAGCAAGGACTTGGACATATAGCAGAATATAACTCCCACGCAGGGGAGACCGTCCATGAAGCAAAAGAGAAACCATAAGAACAGTAGCAGAATTAAGCAGATGCATAAAACTGTAGATGAACACCTTCAGGCCGATGAAAACAAAAACTCGGGAGCGCAAATCTGGAACCACGTTACTGAGCAGAGGGAAGATCTTCCTCGACAATGAGGCAGCCGAATTTGTAAGGATCCTCATCTTCAGGAGGAGGATCATCCTGGCGCTCAGGACCGCCATCATTTGGAGCCGAAGGATTTGCCTGAAAGCCCAAGTTGGCTGCTTTGCCAGAAGAAACATTCTGCTGGATATCCGCCTGAGGATTGCTGTGCTCTGCCTCTGCTATGGGCTCCAGAGAAGCCTCCATGGTGGCGTGAACCTGGTCCGAAGAAACCTGTTCAGAGGGGGCTGCCCGAAGGTCAATGGTAACCATTGCAAGGAGAGAGGTGTTGTTAACGCTGCAGGGGAAATGAAAACGGGCATGGTGAGAATGCGCCCTGGAAGACAAGCGAAAGTGCCCAGCGGGATTAAAACAATTCCAACCCCTTCCTCGACCTCTTCGCAGAGCAGGAAGACGGACAGGTCTGAATTTAGAAGAATAAGACGAAGAATCGAAGTTGGAGGGAGAGGATCTGCTGATGGCATGACCAATGGCACCCCCACGCCTACAACGCATTCTCGGGCATAATCGGGGCATGGTTTGATGGACAGGGGGAACAGCAAGAGTGGGATAAACTTGTTGGCGACTGGAATCAGAGAAGAACGTGCGCGGAAGGTTGCAGGAGGCGCAATTGGAGAAATGGAGGCCTGGCAGTATATCTATACAGCAGTTTAAAACGCAAGAGACCCTGTGCTGGTGCGTGAGCTACGCTCAGCAGCAGCAGGGGTGCAACAAACACGGAGGGGATTAACACACAAGAAATTTCTAGAGCTCGCCATCGCTGAAGTAGAAATGAGCTGGTATCGGGGAGAGAGCTCCCATAAATCTGCATTGAAGAGCCGGACGGTGGCATTTAAGTTCAAGAGCATGCGAGGATGGGTGGCGGTGGTGGTGAGCCACGCGCCAACCCACCTGACCATCTGTTCACCATTAATCACCGAGACCACCCGCATCCGGGAGGAGAATTTCTAGTATTAATAAGACCAAGGTGTAAGATTTTTTCTTGTTCTCGTATCAAAGAATCACAAAAGGCATCAAAAGAGGGGGACTTGTAGGCTGTTCCTTGAGAAATGAGGGCTTCTCTAGTGGAATGGAAGGTGGAAAAAAATTAATACAGAGTATGCATGGCCTAACTTAGCAATAATGGAATATATAAGACTACCATATTCCTTTTTTATCTTACAACCTTCAAAGAGAAGTCTAAGGGTATTGAATTTGGACAAAAAAACTTTGATAGAGGATTAATTAGTGGGGTCCAAGGTAAGCAACTCATTTTCAAGTTGGTGGGATATGATTTCATTTTTAATGCCAAAATAGTATTTAGTTTTTTCATTGCTTCATCAGGGGAGTCAATTTCTTGGATATGAAATCTAAGATCTTAAACAATGGACATTCCTATCAACCCTCATGCTTGATCTTATTTATTTTCCCATTTAGCCTTTTTATCTCCACCAACAGGTTTATATTCTAGTCTCGAGACTATTCTATAAAGCCCTTTACTTATAAGTAAGTTTACCATATATGATAGCCATTGGAAATAATTGGTGATGTTAAGAATAATTGGGCATGCACTTTCCATTTTTAAAAATTGAAGCTGAAAAGCTTGAAACTAACTACTCCAATGGAAAGATCTCAAAAACTAGCCTGGTTAAAAAAAAACGGCTTTGAAAACAGCTTCCGGATGAAGAAGTTATGCATTTTGAAGAAAAGTTGTAGTAGATGTCGAGTAGTCACGTGATAGGTTGAAAGTTGATGATGAAATTGTACTTAAAAAAAAATTCTCCCACTTTTCCAAACTTAATATAATAAGCTCACTTAAAATATATATATAGACTACTTTATGTGACTCACTTTTATAAATAAGTGAGAGTGACTTTTACAATGTTACTTTATGAAATAATGACCAAGTAGAATGCAACTTAACTAAAAGATTAACTGACTTTAGACGGTAAGTGACTCAATTTTTATATTAGGTGAGAAACAATATTACATAAAGTAACTTTAAAACATAGGTTACATGTGTTTTTTAAATAAAACCCTTTAAGAAAAAAGGTAACTTACCAAAAATATTTTTAAGAAAAAATCACTTGACAAAAATCTTTTTAGAAAAAGAAACTTGAGAAAGAAACTTGAACCCAGGAAGGACGTAGGGTTTTTTTTCTTGCTCTTTGGGGTGCACGCTTTTTCTTACAAAAAAACAACTGCGCAAAAAAAAAAAAACTAAATACAAGCCATACGGAAGAATGTTAGATTTTGGGTTAGCGCGCTCAGAAAATATTTTTTTTTTTCATTGTTTCTGATCACACAAAATCGCAGGGAAATAGCATACGTTGTAGAAAAATCTAGTATCTTTGTTTCTAGTTTGCCAGATCGGACACAACATAGAGAAAAGAGCATATGTAGAGAAGAAGGTATAGATCCGGTAATAAAAACACACTACAAACCGAAATAAACAGAGGGATAAATAAGTATAATTGCAATAGAAAATACTTTATACCTCCAGATCTAAAATGACATAACGTGGGCAACCAGAAACCTTTTCGCATGAAACGAAAGGGGTTCCTCACTGAAAAAAGGATTCTGACACATCAGAGTAGTTCTCCAAGCCCGAAAGTGGTCAGAAATAGTAGATCTGGACAATGACAGTCACATGCTGTCAAACCGTCTTCGGATTTGGATCAACAACGAATGCGGCCCTCAAAATAGCTTTGATACCATGTAGGAATTTACAGGGTAAGTTCCTTATATCAAACACCAAAGGTCACCACTCATAAACATATCACAGATCAGTGCACCAGTATTTGACATGGTTAAAACCCTCCAGGAGGGAAATAGTCCATGACATGAGCCAACACGCCCACTTTAGGCAATTTATTAATATAAAGAAAGAAAATTTACATAACCTCCTCTCATAAATGGTCAACGGAAAAATGACCCTCCGTGCTCTTTAAATAGAGATCATGGACCAATCATGTGTTAAGCCATGGATCAAGTGTTGGTAATACCTAGGAGAGAATGAACTGTTAGAACACTACATATCATGACCGTCGGATTATAAGCTACAAAAGTACATAGTAAAGAAACACACTTTACCTAACTCTACACTAGACCAAGTTATACTTAACTATTTCCTATGTGTCGGTATATCCTAACAATTTCGAGGGCATGCAGATTCAAGCTCTTCTTTGCTGGTATCTATGTCTTCAAAACCACAGATAGAATTGAGGTTTGGATTTGTTGTCTTTCCTCCCTCAAAAGTTAGTGTGTCATCACTAAACCATCACATCCTGCACATAAATTCTATTTCTTGGTCAAAGATCCATTAAAATTTAATGAAATATTACTGAAAGCTAAAAATTTCTTTATAATGATCATCTTTGCAAGTCTCAATGTGTTATGAAACATTATATTTAGGCTTATTTAGCTATGATTGAGATGTCATGTACAAATAGTTTTCATCTGTGGAGAAATTTCTGTTATTTTTTTTGTGACAGTTTATTTAACCTGATAAATTATACCATTATCTCTTTGTACCCATATCCATGAGTCGTAGACTAGTTGGTTTGTGCGGTCTTAGTCTATGGTTCATTTTTAAGTTTAAATTTTCATAAGAGGGTTGAGAGTTAAAGCTAAATGTAAGGATCAAAACTAAGGGACTTCTAAGTTCTAAGTTTGACCAACTTTGACCTAGTTTGTACAATAAGACCATCCTTGTGCCTATTGCAGATTCCAGAAATGAACTAGGATTGAAGAAAGTCAACGTACACCCTTTAGAAAATATTTTGGGATCCACAACCAACATAATCTCAAATGTATAATCTTTTTAACAACATCTTACATTACAATATTGATAGAAATATTCTACATTTAGACAGTTTATTTTTCCATGCTATATTAGAATTAGCTCTAACCTCCACTCACCCTCTATTGAAAAAAAAAAAATTATCCATAATATTGAATAAAGCCAAATCTAATATAACCCCAAATAAATCTCCCAACAAAACTTATGTTTGATATGTAAACTTCAATGTTGTTTTTCTTTCTCCAACCTTTTATTCCTCTCTAAATATATCATATAACAAAACTATCTTTTTACATTACTAAAAAATCAAACTTAACATATAAAACCTATAAGACCTATTCTACAAATAAGACCTAAAATCCCCAATAAACATTGAAAAGATAAAGTTGATATAAAGAAGAAGCTCTCGAGATATACGCTACTAAAAAAATTTATTCTAAAAATGGATTACAACTTTATATTACATAGAACTTTAGGTGAACACTAAAAACCAGGGAATAGATAGACCATCTCTACGTTAATGGAGAGAATTTGAAATAGAAATATATATTAATATGAAAATCTCACATATAAAAAAAATAAAAGTAATAATATTATGTATACTAAAACTCTTTTCAAGAAATATATATCAACAAATATACAAGAACTATATATCAACAAATATACATTTCCATGGAAAATTTGATGTATATGTATATGAGAGAGTGCTTCAAGGATACTTTCATTGCTAGTTAGTTTTTGGTTAACGCTTAATATTAAGATTAAAGGAAGGAGAGGCGACTGGATGTTTTGGTGTTATTTTCCAGTAAAATTTTATTCTAATTATTTCCAATGGATTATATATAATATATAATTTTATTTTTTTTTCTAATTTACTCTATTTCTATTATATTATACATGGTAAAACATTACATAGCTTATCCTCCAGATTTGGCAAGCTAGTTCCGGAGGGAAGTATCAAGAGTTTGAAAACAAAATAAGGACTACCCCAGATGGGGAAACCATTCCACAAGTAGCAAAGATTAAGAGCTTCCCAGAATGGGAAACCAGCATACATAGTTTTGAAACTGAAACTAAAACATAACTGAGAAAGGTTCCAAAACAAATTCAAACTAGAAACCACTATGAGATAACTGTAGTGAGAGAAGAGCACCTAGAATTTAAAATTAAGGTGGAACTTCATTCTTCTTGGGGGGGTTGGGATCTTCCTCCTCAATCCTGCAAACATAAAATGAGTTATCATACTCCTTGCTTAGCGTGTGGACTGGAGTCAGAAGCAGAGGCGACACCTGAGCATCTAGCTAGTTGGAGGTGGCAACAAGAGGGCTGGTGTCCTCATCCTTGCCTCTTGCGTCGCTACTTGAACCTCTACCGTCGCTGGAACTAGAATTACTATTGGTGCAATGGCTGCCGCTGGAGGTGCTCTGCACAGGCAAGGCTTTCATCTTGCGGGGAATAAAGGCCGACTTAGACTGAATAGTAGACTTGCACAGGCATTTCTTGGGACGAATGCTAGAGGAAGCAGTCGGGGAGACAGGGCGCTGAAAGGATAATTGAGCAGAAAGGTTGACGGGGTCGAGCTTGCTTGGCTCCTCCCAACCCACCAAGAGTTTTAATTCCCTGCCCATGGTAGTCAATAGAGGGGGTATGGAGGGGAGGTTGCGTCCACTAGCCCGTCGACACTGCATTTTGTGGTGCCTTGACATGATAGGCGCGTGAGCAGAGTCGCAAGACAGGGAAGGGACGCTCGACGGAGTAGGAGAGGAGCTTCCACCACCTATATTTGTCAAGGGACAACTGCAACAGGACTGAGCAGGGCCAAGAGCCGAGGGCTGAAAGGAGGAGCATGAGGCAAACTTAGAGAGCTAAAAGGAGAGCTGAATGGAGGCCAGAGGGGCGCGACGAACATGATTAATAGCCATGGTAGCAGGATGAAGAGCTGTTAATTCTCTGCAGTGGGAGGTCGTCTCGAAGAAGCTGGCGGGGAGTGAAGTAATGGTCGACATGCTTGTGCATTTAACGTCGGGCAGGCGGCCATGTGCAGGAGCGTGGGGCAGACAGTTGCCCCGGCACATGGTGCCCATGTGGCCCATACTTTCATAACAAGGCACACACATCTGGGTAGAATATATAGTTTTTTTAAATGCAATTTGTTTTATACTTATTTTCTATATTTTTTTAAATGCAATATATTTTATGGTTATTTTTTGTTTATTTAAATTTTGATTCTTTTAAATGTAATATGCTTTATACTTATTTATTCTTTTTTTAATCTAAATTTTGTATATATATATATATATATATATATATATAAAGTTAATAAAAATATTTCTCAAAGTATTATTATTTATTATGTCATTGTTTGCAAATATAATAATTATTTCATTCAATCAATCAAAATAACCCCATCACCCATGTTCAAATCTCAACCAATGACATGATAAGCTATAATAATTTGATAAACCTAAATTTTATCAATACTAATCACCAATTTAATTAACATAAAACTTATAACAAATTAATAAAAAGAAATTTTTTTAGCTATTTTAAAATTTGATAATTTTAGATAAGTATGATATATATATATATATATATATATATATATATATATATATATATATATATATATATATATATAAAATAAATTTTAAATATATACAAATATTTAGTTTATGGAAATATTCACAAAATAAATTTGATAGCTATGAATTTCACAGATCCCTAAACAAAATTAAACTCAAAAACCAAATATAAAATAACTAGCAATTGCACTGGGAGGTGCAAAGGAACGCTGAAAGGAAACCTTCCAATGATGTAAGGGGGGCAAAACAGGTAGATGTTGAGTTAATTCTTCTCCAACTCTTCCTAGGAGAACAGAGGAAGAAGAATAAATGGCCTACAGGGACTGAAATCAACCGAATTCACTATCATGTCGTCTCTAGTAACATAGCAATGGAATGTAGCCTTTCGGGAGGGCATATACTTGTTATTGCTTGGGGTTATGGTCTAAGAAGTTCGAACATCAAAATATAATGAGAGGATATTGCCTTTTAATACAGTTTACAAGGGGAGGATTTCTATTAATATTCAAGCACTTTATAAAAGAGAGAGCTAGTCTCTGTGCATTATTTAAAGGATATTCAATTGTTTTTATTATTATCGAATAAATTAAATGCTAAAAGTAATTAAACAATATTTAAAGTTTGAATTTATATATTTATTTTATTTTTAATAATTACATGCTATGATAAGAAAAGATTTCAAAACCAATAAAAAAAATAAGAAAAATAAAAATAAAAATTAAATAAATAAATAAATAAATAGAAATAAAATAAAATAAAGATATAATTAAAATTAAAAATAAAATAGATAAAAATAAATAAATAAAATAAAAATTAAATTCTTAATTACAAAAACAAGAATAAAATAAATAAATAAATAGAAATAAAATAAAATAAAGATTAATAAATAAATAAATAAACAAACAAATAAATAAAATGAAATAAAAAGTAAAATTACATAAATAACAAATTAATAATTTTAAAATTAAAAATTAATATTTTTATTAAAATAAATATAAATATTTAAAATTCAAATTATAAAGTTTGATTATTTGGTTTACATTTCCCTGGCATTGTGCGATCAAAATGGAAGGCATATCTCATTGGATTTTAACAAGCGCACCTCAAATAAAATGCATAATTCATGAATCTTACAAAGACAATGGCTCCAAGAACCAATATGGACCACTTGCAGACTCAATTGGTGGACTTGTGTACAAGAGAAATCCAAATACAGGAATATTCCGTATAAACAAGAACCAATTACGAGCAAGATGATCTTCTTTAACATGTGGCTGAATTATATGATTAAACAATTAGATAGGTATTTGTTATATTGATAATTTGAGATAATTCTAAGTAATTATATTTGAATGTCCTTTTATTCTAAAGAGACTAGTAAAAAGAACAACAGTGAAAGCATAATAAAGAATTCCATTGTATTGTCTACAGAAATAGAGACATAATGAGAAGAGATCTATGTAATAAAAATAATATGATGATTGTTTAATAGCTTGAGAAATTGTGTTAATGAGGAGATCTATATATAATAAAAATAATATGATGGTTGTTGAATAGCTTGAGAAATTTTGTTTGAATTTATCCAGTCAACTTAAGATTGCAATTGTGATTTCATCGATATATTTTTTTCTATTTTATCTTTTGCAATATGCATCACAAGCACACTTCATGTCATTCCACTAGAAGATGCTATCACCAAAATCACGTGACTTTGGTCAAGCATGCATGAATGTATAATTAAATGTGTTAACTGAATGAAAATATACCCATTTTACAAATTACAAATTAGCAATTAAATGTGTTAACTCCATTTTACAAATTAGTGATTAAATGTGTTAACTGAATGTAATTATACTCATTGATTAAATGTGTTTACTGAATGTAACTACACATTTTACATTTTGATATGAACTAACCGGCATTTTTCCAAACTAAGTTAACATATCCTCACCATATCTGGATCCTGGCTTTTCAAAATCTAGCAGATCTATAATCTGGATCTGTGTCCATATCCTGCCTCCTGCTAACTTAGTTACCATATGATGCTATTCTAGGTCTGGTTGCTTCCTTCCTGCTCACTTTTCACAAATAAACAAGCTAGGAATTGACATATGTTTTAAGGTTTGCCTAGGACACACTAATAAACGACTTAAAATTTAAAAAATATATAGGTGTATAGCACAACATACTTGAACAATGAAAACTAAATAATGATTTCTCTCTGTTAATTCCACTGGCATCCACAATGGAACTTCTTTGCACTTGCTAAAAAGTTTGACTTGCCTATTACTATATATAAAAGGTAGGATTAACAGATCAGACGATGTAAGTTTGTCATTACTGAATAATGCTACAAGGAAACAAGATAAATAAATATGACAAACCTTCCAGAGAGATAGAAAGAGGAACCAGAGGAACCCTTTTTCACTGTCGGTAAAAGCTGCAGTGAAGACATGTTGGTGAAATTGATTATTTATTGTGATGCTGAAATAACTGATCTTTATAAAGGAAAATATCTCCTAAGAGGCTTTATGAAACATGTGCCAGTGTTCTCATAAGATATTCACACTAGAAATGTAACTCTCTCCAGTTTCTGCAGTCACAAAACCTCAGTCATGAATTGAGATAAATGTAATTCTGTTATGTGAAAAAAAATGCAATGTGTAGAGACAGCAGATCAGTATAATTCTGCTATGGTTAAAAAAAATGCTGTGTGTAGAGACAGCACAGAATAAGGAAAAATAACCAGATAAAGCCTGAACATTATGATGATATTCTTCATTGAAAATTTAGTCCCCGTACAGTCAATGCATATGGCATTTTTGCAAAGTAATTTCTACGTCATTCCAGCGTCCATTCTTGATAATTAGAATTTAGCATTACTTTTTCCAACTCATGCTAAGCTATAATAACTATCTTGAAACACTCCAGTTCAAACATTCATACCTAAATGTAAGGAAAAGGAACCCATTTTTTTTAATAGCATGTGTAGTATTTTACTATGCATCATAAGTATCCAAACACTGCAAGTTCTTATGTACTCTCTATAGAGTGCTGACAATCGAATTGTGCAAATTAGAAATGCCCCACCTAGATCAGATGGCACTAGACATGAACCGTTTTATTAACAGGCAAAAATGGAATCTGGCCAGTACCAGAAAAGCCATTTTCATTCTCAGACGTTTGTGAAATAACCCAAAATGGAGAGCATACTCATGTAAAAGCCCGACAACATTGCACATAAAGCATACTCATGTAATAGTCCGGCAACATTGCACATAGAATGGTATAATAAAGATTCTTCTCTTGGCTGAAGCAATGAAAATATGAAAAAACAAACATAGTCAAATACATAACAGCATAGGTCTTAACCATTCATCATAAAAAACTGTCCATGAATAACAAATAGCACACTTACCTTGCTGCCAAGTTGGTTGGCTAAGCTTGGATCGCCCATGGGATGTTCAAAGAGTCCCATGGTGAATTTAACTGTCAAAATTCTTTGAACTGCATCATTTATTCTACTCATAGGTATGAAACCGCCCTTAACTTGCATAGTGAGGTCGTTAATAAAGTCAGCAAAATTGTCGGGAACCATCACCTACGAAGCAAATTTCCAATAGAAAAAGTCAGGCGTGACTCTCACAGGTATCATACTTAATAGACTGTCACAAGTATATGCAGTATTTAATTGTGAATACTGAAAATTGAGCAATGCTATCTAGTATGGAAGACAAGAACACTACCATGTCAATCCTTGCACCCACACTTTCAAGGACTGACAAAGAATAATTAGCATTCGGTGGGCTAGTTATCCTGTCAATACCTTGCCAATCTGAAATAACAAAGCCCTGTAACCAATACAAGAAGGCATCATTATAAAATTAAAAGAAAAAAACCGATTGAATGTTTTACAGAATGTAATTTTTTGAAAAAGAAAAAAACCAAAACCAATCAAAATTCTATAAACAAACAGTAATAATACCTGGAAGCGAAGTTGCTTCTTTAAAACATGAGAAATGAGAAAACGGTTGGCGTGCATCTTCTGTCCATTCCAACTGGAATAGGAAACCATAATGGTGGAGACTCCTTTGGCAATGGCATCAAAATAGGGGGTCATGTGGATGTTGACTAATTGTTTATAACTGCTGACAGTGTTACTCTCATCGACACCCTGCGTTGTTCCGCCACCGCACACAAAGTGCTTAGCACATGCTACAACATTTGACCTGGCAAACATCCATAAATCACATAGTTAGAAAATTATTTCAAGAAACTGTGGTATAATTGATTGATCGAAGAAATTCATATTCTAAGAATAGACAAAACAGAAGGTTTGAAACTTAATGTCCAGCTATAGAGAAAACTGTGACACAATTGATTGATCAAAGAAATTTATGTTCTAAGTAGGGATAAAAGTTAAAACAAAAAGGTCTGAAGCTTGCTGTCTAGCTATATAGAAAACTGTGGCATAATTGACTTATCAAAGAAAGTCATGTTCTAAGTATTCATAAAACAAAAGGTTTGAAACTTACTGTACAGCTACAAACGGCACCCCCTTTGTAAAATTAGCAGGAGGCTGCCCCTGCAGGCCAAAGATAATCTCTGTCATGGACTTGACTATTGTTGGATCCTCGCTGTAGCTCTCATAGCAGCGCCCCCATCGAGGATCTCTGCAAACCTGCTCACAACAAAGGAGACATTCTCAGCAGTGAAAACTTCTCTCATTTTGAATAAACTTCCATCAAGCACATCCGTGCCAGAGTCTTACAGCAACACATGGAGCAAATGTGTACTGAATGCCAGTAGATCGAATTTCCAGAGCTGTGGCTGCTCCAATTCTTTTAACTAGATCGGGATCCCTGTATCCATAAAACGTTGATACAAATTGTTAGCCAAAGTTTCTAGAAGATTTTGATTTTGGGGGCAGTAATCAGAAGCCAGAGTTCCCACGATATATTAAGCATCAATATTTTCACCCTGATTTTGTTATCATCCCAATTCACTAACTCAATATTTTTCTCATAATCATCCCGATGACCCCAGTTACTTTCCAAATCACTGCCTACTAACATTCTGCTCTTTGCAATCATTGCAATCCGAGTGACCCTTGGCACTTTCCAAATCATAATACTAATGCTTTCCGATATAGGCCCAGGCTGATTTCCCAAAGTAACCAGGCTACAATCTCTAGTAATGTCCAAAGATTTAGGGGTTTTCATTAAAATAACAGACAACTCAACCTACTCGTTTGTTTAAATCATTAGCCATGAAATTTTGAAGATGAAGGGGAGGACGAATCCGAGAGGGACGAGGTAGGGGGGCGCAGAATTTTGCCTCTACTACTGCCCCTCCTGCATCCCATTCTCTGTCTTAAATGGGGCATGGCTATCTTGGCAGCAGAAGGCCGACTCGAAGGAGCAGAAGCAACAAAATGGTGTACACTGGGAGTCGAATAATCAACAGTAAAATACTGAGGACCGGGAATTGCGTTCCTTACCGAGCTAATGGAAGGAAAGCAGGCGCGCGACTCAGTCTTTCTGCTGCAACATACACTCTGTGAGAAGTGGGCGCCTTCAACTATTTCAATGCAGTAGAGAATTTGACACCGCCACCCTGTCTTTGTGCGAGAGCTTGGCTTCGTAGCAACAGGGGAGCAGATGCAATGCTAAGGCTTCGCAACATCAACAAATCTTCCGGAGAATTCCATTTTGTGGAGCAGGACGATGGAGTCTCGACCAGCAAGCTTCATTAAAGAGCAGTTATGGTTGGCGGGGGCACAGTTGTTTAAAAACTTAATGCGAGCGTGGGTGGCCATGTGGAGAAGCCACATGCAAACCCAGCTCATCATCAACGTACTCTCGCTAATGAACGCGCATAAGGCAAATGTCAAATTTTAACTGGCGGTAAGAACGATGAGAACGCGTTCTGATTGGCTGAGTGAAAAATCGCATTCAAAAAGCCCATAAAGGAAATGCTTTTAGCGTAATAATTAAACTTAAATATTTTTATATAATTATGAAATTATATAAAAACATACTGATGTGAAAGACCAGCAGCTCAGTCGTTTGGTTTAGGTAAATAGTGATGCGTGTCTTTTTAATGCTACCGACATGACTGCTTTGGCTAACTTTAGGTAAATGGTGATGTGTGTCTTTCTACAGGTACGGACATGACTGCTTTGAAGTGGTCTCACAACATTATCCTGTTGGCTACCCACATCACTAAATTTATTAATTATTATAATTATTACTATTGTTAGTATTATTTTAAATTTTATTTTATTTTGAAGTCCAATATTAATTGGTTGTCAATTCTTAGTTAGGACATCAAGTATGGTAAATAAACAAGATAAGCTTCATGGTTTGCTAGTAATTCCATAAGTATTTTAGAGATAATTTATGTTAATTTGGCTTAGTTTTGTAAGTGTATGTCTTTTACTTCAATTTTGAGATAAGGTACATATTTTTTAGAATTCGCAGCATTACTCTAAAAAAAAATTGCTAATTGGATCTTAGTACAATAGTCACATCACTTTGACCATTGAACGTTGGGTCATGGACCCCTGAAGAAAAACCTATCTAGTTCCACCTAGGTGCAAGTATTCGTTTGATTTTGATTTTGAATGCATAATACATTGTCGTGAGTATAGCCTAGCCAAAGGAAAATGATTGTCACTAGCGATTTTTCTCTGAGGGTTTCACAACACATGTAAATGGGCCACACATATACTTATGTATTTGTGTGGATTGATTGAAGTTTAAGAGGAACACTTTCCAAAAAAATAGTTTCTAATGTATATTAATGGAAGGAACTCTAAAATGCCTTGTCGTTTTTGGCACCTTAAGAACATATTGGCAGAGTTGAAAGTGGATCATGTATTACATTGTAAATTTATAATGCGTGCCTCCTATATCACATTGCAAAGCATTAAGAGAAGCTTCCCATTCCCTAAGTTTTCGAATGTAAAAGATAGGCTACTCAACAATGAAGACAATAGGTAATCAAATTGGGTAAAAGAAAAAGGAATGGAGACAACAAAGATTTTTAAAATCCTCAGGAGATATGTGATCCCATGTTCACTTGACAAAAGTTGTTGAGTGTTTGGAATAATAACATGATCCCAAATCTCGTCATTGTAACTCCATGGAGCTAAGTTAGACAATGAAAATCTCGAAAATTTTCAACTCTCCAGAAAAAAATATGTCGACCAAGATGAAACTCAAATTGGCCTCATGCATTGCCAACAACACAACTTGCGAATTTTCCCTTGAATGCCATCCAACACAAGTTGCACTACAAAATGGGATGGAATGGAATGCTCAAGCCAATTTCAAAACAATTGTGTCATTGAAAAGAGCATTGAGAGCTACATGCTGTAGTATAGGACATAAGCCAGGCCCTCGTTTGGTTGGAAAAGTTGCCAAACTTTTAAATGCTTATATGTGAGGTTAACACAATTATAAATCACTTTGTTGTATTCCTATCACAAGTAGATGAAAAACAATATTTATGCGATGACAGAGTACATAGTAAGCAACATGGGGGAGAAGACAAACTTGGACTAGCATCATGATTTGAGAGCTATGATAATAGCAAGTTTACCCATGATTTTTTTAGGAATCAACTTTTTTTCAGTCCAACATAATTTCATATGTTGTTTGTTTATGGAATTTAGTTGGGCATGAAAATTAAGGAAGTTGTAAGAGCCCTCAAAGAAAATATTTCAATTATAAAAATGAGATCTGAAAATGCCCCACATTTAGGAGATTCTTCATGCCATAACATGCCTCATTCCAAAGTTCAAGACCATAATTTTGTGGAGTGTAGCTAGGCATCTAGTGGGGTCCCTAGGAGATTGTGAATGGATACATAACCATGACTATCCCCATGGTTTGAGAGTAATACAATTCGACCTTCATCCTTGAGTATTTTCAAGATAATTTATATTAATTTGGCCTATTTTTGCAATTGTATGTCCTTTATCTTGATTTTGAGATAAGGTACACATATTTATGAATTGAAAGCTTTGCTTTTCATACGGATATTTATGTCTTGTCATGGTATTATATACATCGTTGAAGGAGTTTTTTCCTTCAATGTGGATTGTATTCATTGAAATTTTATGTATTTTAAGTCACTTGGTATGAAAAGTTATATTTCAATTAGAAATTAGAATGGATTATAATATCCTTAAAAACTAGCATTTGCACAAGGGTGCAAAGGTTACACTGACGGCATTAAACGAGGAAAAAATTAAAACGGTTTTTAAAATGTCGAGTAAAGGAGATCTCTACCATCCAAACTTACGAATCTTTGTCGTGTAGGCTTTGTTGATCAAAACCCTTATCTTTGGATACTTATCAAACCGTCATAGTTTGTCACTATTTCATCAACAAATGGTATTTGATCTTATTGCTTGTAGAAAATTCCATTTTATTTCTTTTTGTTGCAAATAATTATTTGTTGTGCACAAGTTACAACCCATGATGATTGCTTCGGAGCAAAGACTGATGTGTG
Organism: Pinus albicaulis; assembly: GCA_034641835.2. Lineage (NCBI taxonomy): Eukaryota > Viridiplantae > Streptophyta > Pinopsida > Pinales > Pinaceae > Pinus > Pinus albicaulis. Next base: position 68,990 of record JAXQQM020081681.1, read on the forward strand.
TCACCTGCTTTTGTTTTGTCTCTAGGGTTAGCCATTAGTTTCGATTTTGTGAGCATAATATATAATTTTCCGGGAACCTCAACTATTCCTGTGAAAATTTGGGTTCCATTTTTTCATACCAATTATAGTGCCATTGATTTCAAAAAGAAATTATTCTGACTGACATCTTGTGGCATTTGGTTCGATGCTTATGCCTCTGTTCTTCATACTTTGGCTATGTGTAGCTGATTCCCAAATTAATTTCACATATTTCTGTGAAAATAAGGATTACATATTTAAAATTTCCGTGTATGCTAAACCAACTTTCAATATGTACTAAACCAAGTTTCAGAATGTATTAAACTGTTGTAAAAATTGAGTGAGACTTAAAGAATAAAGCTTCTCACTTCTAGTAAAGATTCCTTTATGAACTGAAAGCACAGTCAAAAGGCTCAAGGAATGTTATAATTTTCTTCCACACTTGAATGAGGAATAATGAAGCTGCGTCGCTGAGAATATAATTGTCTGTCTTCTAAAGTTGATTCCTGCGATCCAGGAGTTTCAGTAATAAAATATCTTGTAACATCGATTCTGAAAGTGAAATGTATGTGTAGTAAAAATCAGTTGCATATATCCTCGTATAATTTAACATAATTTAGGAAACCATGATGAAAAACTCCACAATCATCACATAATTTCACTCAATGAAATTGGAGAGAAAAAAGACATTAATGTCAAGGGATTCCATGCCGCTTCGTGTTTCTCATACATTTCCATTAACAAATGGGATTCCATGAAAAGGTCTAAAGATGCTATCAATTTCTTCTTTTGCGAGCCACCATACACTTCACATCAGACTTACAAATGAACAATGAGACTGAATGTAAAGCGTCCAGCATTTTAGTAAATTTTCAGTGACATTGCTAATAAGAGATAAAGGGACTTGACGAATTCATAAAATTGTGTCTTCCTGACATTTCAGCTTCATAAATCTATTTTAATTTAGTTCGTTAAGTGGCCGAGTGCGCAAAGATCAGTCCACTAGGGTCACTTGGATAGAAGGTCGACCAACCAACTAGGTCATTATAGAACCATGAATTAGTGGAATGTTAGCAGGCTGGCCCTCAAATATGAGACTATTTCGCACACACCATATCTCCCAGAACACAAAAATAGGCAGATTTTAAATTTACCATTGGTAGTCCCCCATACCAGAATGGTATTAATGCAATCAACAGGTCTCCAAGCAGGATCCAAAAGAAAACATAAAAACAATGACCATACATTGAGCATAAAAGAGCAGAAAAAGAACAGGTATGAGGCAAATTCCTCATGGGAAAGACAGAAGGGGCACCACCCAGGCCCCTGAAACCCATATTTTTTGAGACAATCCCATGTCAATATTTTACTTTTCCATAGCAGCCAAACAAACAATAAGATCTTGGAAGGGATATTCCAATGTCACGCATGACGGAAAGGAGAGAGAGAGATGTCTGAAAGTTGCTGACGAATTACGTTGAGATATATATCCTTTACCTGTAGACTGTCACTCAACATATTTCCATCCCAAATCAATTGATCCCTGTCCCCAGGGAAGTTGATGCCCACTTCCTATAGGACATGCACCAATTTTTTCCAATCATTTGCATCCCTACCATGCTGGCCTAACTGATCCATCGTTTTCCAAATCAGTGAGCCAAGGTTCCAAAACATAATAATATGTGTTAAAGAAAAAATTCCATGATGATCTTGTCTATGTATTAACCATGGTTCAATATACGATCCAAATTCGATGCCCAAAATCCTGTCAAACACCAACTTAATCTTTTTTCCATTTCCAAAGTGCCACACTAACCACTCAGCCAAGAAGGGCATGATTTTAATGAAGCTCCTCCATATTTGAGATGCCAAATTTGCATGAAGAATACAACCACGGTATATTGAAATAATTAGATCTCCCACGATATATTTGCAACCAATAATATGAGACCATAACTCAGTTCCTTTTAAAGCTCGCCATGATGAATTTATGAGAAGAGAATTTGTAAATATGCGAATGTTTAAGAGTCCCTAGCCTCCAAATTTCTTCAGAATATTAAGACAATCCAACCTACAAATATCTATTTTTTTAACCTTTAGGGAACTAGACCAAATAAATTGTGAAATTATGGAATCAATTTTTTCAACAGTGTGTTCTAGAAGATAGTAAAGATGTTCCCAATAAACCACAAACTGTGTCAGCACTGCTTGAACCATAATGAATCTGCCCCCAAGCGAAAGCCACTTGTTAGTCCATTTCATAATCCTATTCTTAAATTTGTCAACCAACCATGCCCAGTCCATCACCCTATAGGAACATGGTTTCCTTTGAAAACCCAGATAAGTGAATCCCACCATTAAATGTTTCTTTTGAACCCCCATAAACTCTACAATATAATTGATTTCATCCATATCACTAGACTCATATATTAAAAGGGATTTGTATTTATTGATGCAAAGGCCAGAGGTTGCTCCAAACTGAATGAATATATAATGAAGATAGAACCATTGGTTCCTGAGAAGCCTGCCAAATACAAGAAAATCATCGACAAACAAAGAGTGAGTAATGAAAACAGAGGGGGATAGAGGTAGCCCTTCAAAATACCTGACATGTTTGGCCATCTTCATTAAATTGCTGAAACCATCATAATGAGGATGAAGATGAGAGGAGACAGTGCGCAACCCTATCTAAGAGCTCTCTCAGCTATGAATAATTTTGTTGGTAGACCATTGATTAATACAACATATCTAATTGAAGATATAGAAGCCATAACCCATATTATATTAGGCATTTATAAGACCACGTTGAGGAGAATAAGCCTAATAAATGACCAATCATCAATGTCATATACCTTATGTATATCAATATTCATAATAAGCGCCTCCCTTTTGTTCACATGAATCGAGTGCATCGCTTCTTGCAAAGTAGCCACAACATTGTGTATAGATATTCCCTTTAAGAACCCAAATTTCTCTTCAGATATGCATGATGATAGAACCCCATGTATCCTATTAGCAATAACTTTGGATCAAATATTGTATACCACATTGCATAAAGAAATTGGCATGAAATCAGCGAAGGATTTTGGAGTATATTATTTAGGAATAAGGGTTAGGAATGTGGAATTCATATCCCCCGAGACAAATCCAAAATTTTGAACATGTTCAACGACCGAATGCAACTCATCCGCCATTAATTCATAAAAATGAATAAAAAATTCTGCTAGCGAGCCATCCAGGCCCGGGCTTTTATCATGGGAAAAATATTTTAATACATCTTCGATCTCACCTTTGGAAACTTCTTTCCCAAGAATCTCATTTACGGCAGGATCAAACATGAGAGGCATATGGTCAAGGACCCAAGTTTGGCACCGATGATCAATCTCCTTATCCACCTTATAGAATTCCGAGAAGTGTATATAGGCCTCTTTCGAAATCTCTTCATTTGTGTACTTCTTAGATCCATTCACTATTTCTATATGCCAAATTGAATTTTTGTTCTTTCGACCATTTGCACATTGATGAAATAATATGGTATTTAATTTCCCCTCTTTTAGCCACTGAATTCTGCCTTTGAGCTTCCATGTCATCTCCTGAATCTTCAGGATTTCTGATTTACATTTCTCAAGACCATCAAGAATGTTATATACATTCAGACTAGGGGAGACCAAAATCATATCATTATAGATCTGTGCCACTTTTACCTCAATATCATTCAACTTGCGCCGCAAAGCCTCCTTTTTCTTCTTTTCCCATGTCTTCACAATGATTTTTAATCGCCTGAGCTTATCTGCGAACTTATTCCACCCCAGTAATCCACCACTTGAATCATCCTTTCTCCAGAAATCAACAATAATATTATTAAACTGGGGATCATCCAACTAGACTCGATTGAACTTGAAGGGCAACCCAGGGATCTCTGGCTCTTTGCGTCGAGATAGAACCATAGTCATATGATCTGATAATGATGAGAATATCACCTAGGACCTCATATTACCCAAGATATGTAGAAGAGACTCCTTAATCATTGCCCAATCTAAATGATTTCCTATGAAATAATTATTGTTATAGGTGAATTTGGGCACCATTCCCAATGGCTGGTTAACTGGGCATCATCTCCAGGACTGATGATCAAAGGGTCTATCGTTCCCTATCATCTCAGTTGCTATATGCCCTAAGACAGGAAACATTCATGAATCAAACAAGATTTTCATCAAAGCAAGAATTTTCCATGGTTTGAAGCTTATTATTAAACATGTGGGAGCTCACCAACACAGGATCTAAGGGGCCTAAGTGCGTTGCATATGCAAGTAGCCCCATTCAAGGCTTCTCTGCAAAGCACTTCCCAACATTCAAAGGTGCGTTGGTCAGATTGGGAGCGAAATTCTCATTGTTCCAGAATCTCCACTTGGTCAGTGTCTTCTAGAAGGGTTCACATGTGTCAAGCTTCAGATCCAAGTGTCCATTTGACATCTACATGAATGGAAACATGTCTTGCCCATTTTTGGAATGTTATTGATTACAAAACAGCCTACAGTTCCTCTATAAATTGAACATAGATCTAAGTGTTTAGGAGGAAGAATTTGAGTAGGGAAATGATGGAGAATTTTCAATAGAGAGTTTGATTTGTGGAGCTGCTACTGGAGAGACTTATGTTGTGATGAGACTTGGGAACTTTGTTGGAAGGTCATGATGAATCACTCACTAGGTTGTAACCTCTCCTTCTATCATTAATAAAGAGTACTTCTTGTTTCTCCCTACATGCATCCATGTTTACTTTGATTTTCCATGTTGTAAAATCTTGGTTTATGAATGTAGTTTATGCTTAAATGATTTGGCTAATTAATTTGAATAGATATCTATATTATTGCATATTCTGCTATTTCAGTGTTCTTTCTTGCAGGAAGCATTCAACTATTTGAAACCGCTTGAATTTCAAGCTGTAGTGGAAGCAACAGAATGGAGCCATTTGGAAGCGACTGAAACAAGTAAGCATCCAATCTTCTCTGTGTATCTGTCCTGAGTTAAGAAAAAGGGTAGTGCAGTCTTTCACGTGTTGTTCTAGACTAGAGACCGGTCTAGGGAAGCGTATTTTATCCGTAGATTACAATTCTGGCCCAACAAACTAGCGACCATACTGGGGAGAATTTCTCTTGATTCTTGGTGTTTTAGTCTCTGATCTACTTTCTAAATCCACCCAGTAGCTATTTCACATAAATATTAAACTTTTTCAAAGCTTAATTTATAGAGTTAGTGAGACAAAAGGTAGTTTTTACTTTTTTTACTACGCTTAACGCACTCTTGATCAGGGCACAGTGCTTTGCAGAGCACTGTATCCCTTCTCAGCCTGTGTTGCAAAGCACTGTCTCCCTTTGGAGACTGCGTTGGCTCCTGAAAGGAACAAATCCCCATGAATCTCACTTTTTAATTTTCTTTAGTTTTGTTTGCTGATTTGTTCTGAAAATTTTAATGCTCTATTGACCAGTAAATCTATATATTTCTTCTCCTTTGACTGAAAATGTGTTCAATGTTTTTTTCAAAAAAATTTCATTATCATTGACAAGTTGATTTCAAATTATTTTTTATGGTCACATTAAGAATCGTTTTTTTTCGAAATAGGAAATTGTCGTAAAATCTTCATTTCCTTGATAGGAGAAATTGTTGTTGAAATATTTGTTTTTCCTTCAAAAGATAAATTGTTGTTTGTATTCTTTGTTTCTCGAAAGTAAAAATAATTTCGATTATTGATCTAGTGCACCTAGTTTATTTTCTACATTCATAAAATTAAGGAAACTAGAAATAAAAACTTGCATTTGCATGTAGGATTGCGTGTTTTTTGCAAAAGGAACATTAGGAAATTTTCATTTAGTTTGAGATTCATTGATTTGTTTTCTCTCAAATTATTTTCTCTCTTCCCTTAGTAGCTAGTTGTTTCATTGAAAAAGCTGAAAGTGAAAGTTTGTTTATCATTATTAGCTTGCATTTTAGGAATTATATATACATCATCGTGGTGAACCTAAAAGGAAAATTGTTAAGCAATATCAACATAAAATAAATCTCAATTTACTTAACAACGCTTTGGAACATTAACGATAACATTTAGAGGTCAAGGCTAGAGATGTGTTTCGGCGTCGTAAAACATAGCAGCTGTCGTTAACTTGTCTACGATACATTCCGAGTGTGATACCTCACTCCACGTATGTAAGTATATCGTAGCTGATCCACGTACTCTCGGGTATATCGGGCGGTGTTACAGTACGATAAGTATAAAGGGGTGCTCTCATTGTGCGGTTTCGCATCAAACAATGCTAATACAGACTTGGGCCTCGACGTACCTTCAGGTATGTTTGGGAGGACAAATTTTAGGTGCTATCCATCCATAGTGAACCAATTCAGCCACCTTGAAATTGTGATACACCGAACACATAATTCGGGGAGATTACCTGCCTGTACTTCTTGGTTCACCGAGAGGTATTCTGCAGTTCACAGTTTCCTGGTAAACTCTTTTGCCTAGCATTACCCTCTTTTTTATTTATTTATTTTTGGATAAAATAAATCAGTAATCGTGGAAGAAAACAATCATACCCCCCGTCATTCGCGTAGATTAGCTTTGAAACCACCTTTACCACGAGAAGTTATTTCTAGTGGATGAAGGCGATCACGATCTGCCGAATCCAGTACAATTCGTACCTCTGGCGAAACATCATCATCTAAACCAGAATTAGCTCAAATTGTTTCCACACATCCCGGTTCATTTACAGTTGTGGAAACAAAGTCTTCACAGCTACCCGTGGTCACGATCCATTCAATCGTCGAGACCATACCTCCTAGACCCGAAGTTGTTCAAACTCACATTGATCCAGATCATGTATCTTCTTTGCCAGAATCTCTGAATCCTGAATCTAAACAGTGAGAAGTTGTTCCTACCTTGTTAATTCCACAAAGTTCTGTAGCCACTGAAACTCCTATTTCACACAGTCAATCGTCTGAAATATATTTTGGGCCTGATGGTAAAGTTCTTCCTCCTGGTTTAATCGCAATTGAAGAGATCCCTCAACCTGATACACCTTTAAGTCAAACCCACTTTAGGGGAGACCATTACCTGTACTAGTCATTTCCTCAATCATTTCCATCTGCTTTTGTTGATCCCATTTCCATTCAATCACACGTTGACTTCGGAGAGTATACATTTGGTCAAACAACCATGTCTGAACCAACATCTTTGGTTGCATCTGTTGTTCCAATTACGTCAGCTCCTACCCTCGCTACTTCGTCGATGTTCACAACATCACCAGAGTCATATTTGCACAGTGGCCCTTCGGTCCCAACGGGTTACAAATCACTATCTGGCACCTTCTCTGGTGCACCTTCATGTTCATGGTCTTTACCAATGTCATCATCTGGTGTTTTAACTGGTAGTCCTATAGTTAGTACTAAACGACTTGATTCATTAAAGCCATCATCAGGGCAATATCAAGTCGGTCATCATGGGTCAATTCCTTTCAATACCATATCAACTGGACTCCCAGCATTCGGTGAACTATATTTTCCATCTTATTATCCTCCTTATGCTAGGGGGCAACCTATGGTCACCCAATATGACAGTACTCAGTCACATTTTGGTCAAACTAATGTTGAAATGCATGTTTGTCAATGGCAGCCAACTCTGCCTATATAGCCACAAACGGTTGTCCAATCGTATCAACCAATTCAACCTGTTACACCCACTTCAATACCACTTGTTAATACATCTATACCCCTGTTACAGAATCAAAATCTTGTACATCAAACTTATCAGGTGAGTTCTTAAACTCAACATCATCAAATGTTGGGTCCATAAACTCAAAATCCTTTGGTTAATTTACAACAACCTATATCGGGAATCATTTATTCACAAGTTGGTCCACCATTTTATGGGATGTCACAAACACAATCTGGTTATACATATCAACCGAATCCAACTTACACTAATTTGGGTTATAATCTTGGTGGACAGACCCCTTGGCAGCCACAGGCACAAATTCCTCAAACTTCATATCAACAAGTACCATATCCAGGTTTTGGTCAACATAATTCTCAAGCGTTTTCCATGCAAAACAACCCCTATCTCGGTTACCAGCAAGAAATCCCATATGCCGATGCTGAAAGACCTGTTGCCCAAGAAATTCCATCTTATCCTGGCAATGCTCAACCTGACCTTAATATACAATTGCCTTTTGTTGCAACCTTGGAATTACCATATTTAAATCGGTTAACCAATGATCCTATCAATCATGCTCCTTGGTGGCCGGTGATACCACATAAATTACCCTCCGACATTCCTAAATTTAATATAAACCCTGGAGAAGACCCATCAACTCATGTTATGACTTATCATTTATGGTGTTCATCTAATTCCCTAAATCATGATTCTGTTCGATTATGTCTTTTCTAGAGAACGCTCACAGGTTTGGCAGCTAAATGGTACACTGAGTTACCTAGAGCTTCTTTCGACAATTTCACTGCTTTGGCTACTGTATTTTTGACCCATTTCCAGTTACCTATCAGATACGAAACTGGAATGGAACTCTTGACCAATTTCAAACAGAGTAATGCTACTCATATTTCAGATCATATTCATGAGTGGCGTCACCATCGCCAAATGGTTAAGACATTTGTTCTCGATCAGCTCCTTGTTGAATGGTTCATTAAATCCTTGCTACCATCTATAACAGAGGATGTGGCTAAAGGAGGCATCATCACAGAAGAGCAAGTTATCGCTCGTGCCCAGTATTTAGACTTGATTTATACTTAGTCTGGCACGCTCTATGAGAAAATACCAAATGCGCTGCGATCTAATTTCAATGTTCCTCCTCAAATACAGGACTCTCATGCCAGAGAAGGCTTGATAGGCAATGTAAATACACACAACACTACTGCATATGATCTTGCTCCTACTTAAGAAATCAACGCCATCTCATTTGACAAAGGAAAAAGTGATAAGTAACCAGGAAGTAATAAAAAGGGGAAATCAAAGAAAAAGAAAACTTCTAACCCGCAGGAACGATCATCTGATCAACTGCCACGACCACAGAAACCTCGTTATCCATGCATAATCTATAACGAGGAACATTTTTTAGGGATTGTACTCACCGTGCTGAAGTCTCAAAAATTATCAAGACTTCTAATGCATCAGCAGTGTTGACAGACCCATTTCCAAATCGAGACACAAATTTGGTTGCTACAGATCCATATCCTAGCTCCCAAGTGCTAATGTTATCTAGTACAAAACCTTCACAAGATATTTTGGTGTCAACGCGGAATAAAGACTATGGTATTCTGGCCACTGATCAACCTACTACCTTGACAACGAATCCATCTAATGAATCAGTACCACCTCCTGTTATTCCTGAATTGAAAATTAAGCCACGAATGGAGTAATTCATAAATCTACATATAATCCTCGAGCAAGAGTTGCACAAAATTATAATATAGTTGAATATTTGGCTCAATCCCCTTCAGCTATGTCTGCTCTTGAGGTATTGCAAAATTTTCCCTCCCAAAAATAGGCTTTATTGTCGGCCATTGGTGGAATTGACTCGACTGATTCTAATCTTGTGGTCTTTAATCATACGGGCTATGTACCGCAGCTACCAGCAGAATTGGCATTCTCCATCCAAGTAAATGTTCTCAATCACCTTGTTCATCGCACTATTATTGATGATGGAGCATCTACGTGCATTATGTCTCTAAACTATTGGAAGTCACTTGGCTCGCCGCGATTATTGCAATCATCAACGATGTTGAAGGCTTTTGATGGAAGAACATATAAACCTTGTGGTATTATCAATAAATTGCAAGTTGAATTAGGGGGAAAAACAGTAAGTATTGATGTTGAGGTTTTTGACGGACCCCTTGACTATAATATTTTACTTGGAAGACCATGGGTATATGCGATGACTGCAATTGTTTCTAAATATTTTAGAATGGTTGCCTTTTCTCATAAAGGTACTATTACAGTCATTAATCAATTATCATTTTTTTACTCCGCTTGGAAAGTAACTGGAAGCGTTCCGTATATTCACTTACCCCAACTAGAAATATAGAACATTGGTGTAGGACTCTTAAAAGATTCCACTCTTATGCGAACCTTTGCATTACCGCCACCTACGATGTCGACAGAAATTGCAAGCATAGAGACCTGCTACATGATCTCTTCCACTCTATCTGGCTTAAGGGAGAGTACGGGTGATTCTGATATTTCTCTGTTGGATGATTTTTTACTGCTCATCCCTATTGGGATTCAATAGCAATCAATCTATTCGGCTTGGGTGGCAAATCCGAAATCAGTGTCGCCGAGTGTTTGGGTTGATCGTTCATTAGATTTTGGTACTCCATCTGATCCATTTTCCTCAAAATTTTTGACAGATGAAAATATTTCGAAAGCTATGATGGCAGAAGGAGAACCATTGGAAGATTATCATCATCTCTCCCATCTTCTAGATTATGAAGAAAATAATCTTAATGAACTATATCACCCATCCATTCAAAATTTCTTTTCGAATTCTTTTCCAATTAATGCAAAATAATCTGAGCGAAATTTATCAAATATTGAAGAAACAATTTCTATCGATATTTTGACTAAACCTGGCGTTGCAGAAAATATTCATGTCGATGTATCTTGTTCTCCATCAGAACTTGATTCATATCGCTCTATTTTTCGTGAATTCCATGACGTATTCGCTTGGTCTTATGAGGAAATGCCAGGAATAGACACTAGTATAGTTGAACACACTATTAATATGTATCCTGATGTCAAACGGGTGTGTCAACGGCTTCATCCTATTCATCCGAAGAAATCCGCTGCCATCAAAGCAGAAGTTGAAAATATTTTGCATGCTGGTTTCATTTACCCTGTTCCGCTAACTGAGTGGGTTTCCAATATTGTTCCTGTTATGAAAAAACAAGGAACCATCAGAGTGTGTGTCGATTATCAGGATGTTAATCAGGCTTGTCCAAAAGACAACTGTCCTACACCCTTTATCGACCAGATTATTAACGACTGTGTTGGATGTGAAATATTTTCTTTCATGGATGGATTTTCCGGCTATAATCAAATCAATATCCGCCCAGATTACCAACATAAGACAACATTTATCTGTCCCTAGAGCATATTCACATATAGGAAACTCCCGTTTGGTTTAAAGCACATTGGGGAAAATTTTTCAGAGAGCAATGGATTATGATTTCAACGAAATCAAGCACATTTTTCAACCATATCTAGATGATTTACCAGCACATTCACGAAAACAGATTGATCACTCGATGCATTTGAGATCCATTTTCTTACGATGCAGACACTACAAGATACACCTCAATCCACACAAATGTGTGTTTTTTGTTAGTTCTGGTTGATTGCTCGGATTCGTAGTATCAAAATAAGGAATTCAAATAGACCCACTGAAGGTACAGGCCATTCTTGATTTTCCTGCACCATCAAACCTACTTCAGATACAAAAACTTCAAGGAAAGTCTAACTTCCTGAGAAGGTTCATTCCAAACTACGCCGAAATGGCTAAAGGATTTACTCGATTATTGAAAAACAGGGTTCCCTTCCATTGGGACCAAGTTGCGCAAGCTTCTTTTGATTCTGTCAAGGACCATCTTGTCTGAGCCTCATTAATGTATCCTCCAAATTATTTCAAATTATTATTTCCTATATATCGTCGTGGCTGAAACGACCATCGCTATGGTTTTGGTCCAAGTAGAAGAAGGAATTGAACATCTGATGTATTATTTGAGTCGTAATCTCAATGATATGGAAGTTAATTACTCGTACGTGGAAAAGCTTTCCTTGGAAGCTGTACAAGCTGTCTAAATATTTCACCATTATATCCTGCTCCGAAAAACAAAAATAGTTTCAGATTGCAACCCCATGACTTACATCTTATCACGTCAACTACTGGGGGGGAAATATTCAACATGGATCGTCATTTTGTAGGAATTTGATTTAGAATTCATCAAATCCAAGTCAAAGAAGTATTTAGTTTTGGTTGAGCTTCTTTGTGACCTTCCCTGTGATAGTACTGCAACTACTTCGGAACCATCTATTCCAGACGAGTCTCTGTTTCTGATCGGATCATCTGATCCATGGTATGGATATTTCATCATTTATCTCCAAACCCAAACTTTTCGACCTAATACCTCTCCCTTTGATTAGCGACATATTCGATACCAAGCCAAAGATTATCTGATCGTCAGCGATACACTTTATCGTCGCGGTGTCGATACCATTTTAAGGAGGTGCCTCACTCATGAGGAGGCCGAAAAATTATTAAATGATTACCATGTTGGGGCTTGTGGTGGAAATTTATTTGGATATGCTATCGTGCAGAAGATACTCTACGCCGGTTACTTTTGGCCTACTATTTTTCGAGACCGTATCCTCGCAGTCAGAATTTTTCATGCATGTCAGATTTATGACCATAAAATCTACAAGCCGCCAGCACCAATGCATCCTATTGTCTCTACTGGACCATTTATGAAATTGGGTATCGATTTCATGACCTATAACCCTCCTTCGTTTGGGGGGCATGGTTATATTATTGTTGCAGTCAACTATTTTACCAAATGGGTAGAAGCGATGCCTACATTCAATAACACAAGACAAAAAACTCCATTGTTTTTCTTCAATCATGTCATTGCACGGTTTGGGGTCCCACAGGCTATAGTTACGGATCATGGGAAGCATTTTCACAACCATATGATGTCTGAATTGATAGCCAAGTTAGGATTGTCACATGATAATTCTACTCCTTATTCTCCACAATCAAATGGACAAGTTGAGGCTATTAAAAAAATTCTTAAACAAATGCTTCAACGAATGATAGGAGTCCGTAAAAGGAACTGGCACTTGATCCTGTACTCCGCTTTGTGGGTGTATCGAACCTCGATGAGAAACGTGACTGGATTTACTCCTTTTCAATTGGTGTATGGTCTGGAAGCTATCTTACCAATCCAATGTGAAATATCATCATTAAAACTCACGATATACTTGTTACCTAATATCTCTGAAGAAGAAGCGTGTCTCCTTAACCTCATCCATCTAGATGAAACGCATCGTGAAGCCCAATTAGCCAACGAAGCACATAAGCGACATATAAAGGCACAATATGACAAAAATGTCTAGCTTCACATCTACTCAGAGGGCGACTTAGTCCTTCTTTACGACCAAGAAGTTGATAAGATAGGTACATGGAAATTTGAGTCATTATGGCATGGCTCCTATATTGTCAAAAGAGTTCTTTCTAAGGGTGCCTACGAGTTAGTCGATTACGATGGGATTCCATTGGCACAGCCTAGAAATGGGTTGTATCTTAAACGTTACTATGCTTAATCATGAGCATGGTAATTTTTTGTATTATATTGTTTATATGTTGTTGATTTGCATTCACTATCTTAATTTGTTTTTTTTAGAGTTTTATTGACGTTAGTAATCCACTTTAAATTTCATCGCAGATGACTGAATCTTTGGAACCATTTTTTGGATATGTTGATGGTGCTAGCCGTAGTACGCAAAATCTATCCTATGCAGCGTGGGCCATTTTCTCTCCAAGCGGCGAGTTAGTGAGTTTTCAAGGGATTTGTATCGGTAGATCGACGAATAATATCGCTAAGTATAGCACGTTGATTGAACTTCTCTCTGATGCCATTTCATTTGGTATTAACCGCATAATCATCAAGTTAGACTCACAACTTGTGGTACTACAACTTACTAGTATTTATACTGTTAGAAATCCAACACTTCTTAGATTGTTCCTAAGAGTTCGAATTTTGGAGAGACATTTTGATTACATTCAATATCAATACATTTCCAGAAATCTGAACACTTTAACTCATTCATTAGCTAATCAAGTTTTAGACAGAAATTTGCGACATAGGTAAAGAAAACATTCACATCATTGAATAGGATTGCGCATTAAACATAGGAAAAAATTTGAAAACATATAGATAGATAGTTATAGGTTTTTACAAAATTTGTGCCCAAGACACATTGGTCATCTGACCTCAAAATGTATGAAAAAATTCATAAGTAAATTAGTGGTGCTCATGATAGCACGCTATGGATCTAGCAATCCTACGAAGCAACCACATCCAATGGTTAGGAAACCCAATGGTTTGACGTTGCAATCGCATGGGAAGCTCTTCGATCCGGTAATCCGGAATCTCGAAGGTCAACCCCCCTATGTGCTTCTGGAGCTCAGCAAGAGCCTTAGCCATATCAAGGTCTTGAAGGACTTCTCTCCCGACAGCCCTCTATGCTGGCGCATCCGCTTCGTGCTCTGGTTTCTCTACTGCTTGAATGCGACTGATATCTACATTACATTAGAAATTTTAGTTTAGTCTTGGAAATAAATCAAAACACAAAAACATTTGTATAAACCTTATAAAAATGAAAAAAACATGGTCAAATCAATCTTACCTATTGCTTGCACCCCATTGAGCGCCTTCTAGTAAAACTAGATCTGGATCTCTTCGGAAGTCGATGCCTGCATATGCATACTCATCGATGGCGACGATCTTTCACCTAAACCAGGTGAAGAATGCATTCGAGAACACAAAGGTCGATTGGCCTAAATGTTGACCATGAGTTCTACCCATCTCTGCATTCGAGGATCTCTAGGACTGGATATATCCAATGTTACATGTTGTGGCTGCATCAGTGGAATCCATTCCAAGGTGAAGGAAATAAGGATGGAACCATAACTGAAATTTTTCTTCCTTCCTCCCTTTGCTTTATTCAGTTGTTCATTTATCTGAGATAGAATAGCTTTAGACCAGTTGAAAACTGTTGGCTCTAAACATTCCAGAACATACTGCATATATGATTTGTTCGCTACATGGAGTGTACACGGTGCTGGCTAGTTTAGCGATCGTGAATAGGATGGTTCTCAAGGGAAAATCACTGACATCACGAATTTTTATTTTTCCATATTTGCTAGGTTCTGACCCCGGATAGCAATACTGCATAACATAATCCCTCATTGTTTCTCCTCCAAAAGTGGATCTTGTGAGTGAAATGGGAAAACCTCTCCTCGACAAACCTATGAGAAAATACACATCCTCAACTGTTATGGAAAACACTTGATTTTTTATGTGAAATACCTCTATCGCTGGATCCCATGCTCGAACAAGGAACTCTAAGAGTTCTATCTGTTGCCTCATTCCCGATAGTTTGAAGTACTTAAGTAGACCTCAATCTCTTAAAGCTCTTACAGTACCCGGATCATTCAAGGCAATCATATATTGTTCTTCATGTTCTCTTTCTCTCCATGTAATCATCATTATAATATGATGGAAACCTGAAAATCAACAAGAAGATCCATTAGATACCATTCATTGCAAAAAAACCAGGCAAATTTTGGACATAGCATGAAAACAAAAAACTTCAACTGCACCCAACAAACTCTCTGGGCTGAGGCAGTGCATTGCACATGCAGGTACACTTCATTGTACTTGATATGCAATGTAGGGTTTGACATTCAGGGGTGCGTTGCCCTTAATTTTGGCAGAATTTACCCTAGGGGCCTCAAAACCCTGAAAAATTGCAAGGAAGGGTAATGAATTGAATACTGAAAGAAAGAGGAGGTTTTTGCTACTGACCTGGATCAAACGGTGATGAAATCCATGCACTGAAACGATCGCATTCAACGACTGAAGTTCAGGGGCAAATTCAGGTTCAGAGCTCCAAAATGCAAATGGTAACTATGGAATGGTAAAAATGAATAGTGAAACTGCTTTATATAGTCATTTAATTACTTGCAAGTTAAATTTATTGCTATGAATATAGTTTTATTATGTTTTTTATCATGAAACATGTATTTTTAATCCATTTCATGTTGTTCTGAACAGGAATAAAATTGACGAACATGTTAGTCATGCAGATTTATTTCAAGAAGGACTTGACCACAAAGCATACTTTTTCTCCTTATTTTTTGAGCTTTGATAAAAATGAAAAAGGATTTGAAGCACAATTTTTTCTCTTTTTCGAGCTTCTATAACAGTGAAAAAGGAACCCCTGGAGTCTTCTTTCAGCTCTTTTCAGACTCTGATAATGTGAAAAGATTGCCGAGGATTTGTCATTTCGAGCTTGTTAAAGTAAATGAATTGATATCTACTCAGTATAAGTTTAACCCTTTTCCATACTGAGATGGATTATTTATGAAAGAAGGAATACCTTGGTTAAACATGACCAAAGAGGTTCTTTCAAATATCATTTTACACTTTTTCGGATCTGAGAGACAAATTTACGAAAAAGTAATTTTTGGAGTCCTCTTTCGTCCTCTTTTTTAGACTCTCTAAACATGAAAAAGGACTGGGCTATCACTGTCGTTAAGCTTGTTAAAACATAAAATAGCGACGATCTTGTCGATCATGGCAAGAATTGAGTTTCATTCATCGCTAGACTCGTTAAATTATTAAATAACGATACTTTATTCTTTATTCACCCGAAGGGTTGAATTATAGATCAAGCAAATGTTATCCTCCTCAAGCCTGTTAAAAAAATAAAGAGGTACTGGTCGAAAAATGACCGGGGAAAATTTGGGAAAAGAAAGAAAAGTTTCTTTTTGGTAGGAAGTCACTCTTGAACATGACACTTCTTTCACTCCATGTCCGTGACTGTTTGGTTTGGGTAATCATCTTGACGGTTCATTCACACCTATGGTTCATCATACCTTCACTTCGATTTTGGGTCAATGCTGCCAACTCATCACAGTGTCGCCGATATGTTCAAGAGAATTCATCCAGTGATTAAGAACTCATCCATCTGCAATACTCATAAACCTTCATTTTCATGACCGTCATCCCTGAAAATTGCTATATCAAGTCATATCCTTGTCTCTGAAATCAGTAACTCCAGTTTTGCAATAAGGTGACTTCCTGTCAACTACAAATAAATATCTAGGAAGTTCACTTATAAACATTAGATTCCAGTACCATGAGACTTGTTACAACATCGACAAGATCCTTGCTTCCGGACTTTTGACTAAAAGATTTTGTTTGGTGTTCGACATCAAATCATCTATTCATGCCTTACAAGATGTACTGCAGTACCTTGAGGGCCATTGACATTAATGGTGGTTCTCTCGCATTTGTTAAAAACTTTCATTATTGGCTGGTAATCAAATGATGTCTTTCCATGTTCGACGACAAATCATATATTTGCATGGCTAGACTTATACCCGAATGATCGAGTGAATGAGATAAGAAGACCCCAGATCTAGTTTCAGCCATCCGGGCTGTGATTTCAGGATTGTTGTACACATCATCTGTCTGATGACCTTACATACAGATTGTCATCCAAACATGGGCCTATATCTGTAGGCGATGTCTGCATTTGGGCAACATTCCAATGTAGATGGCTTTCTGAATTATGTACATGTTATTATATTGTTTTATGTGCTGACTATGGGAATGCCTACCCTCAAAAATTATGATCAATAGAGGATTTATCATGATGTAATGTATTGTAATATTGATGCAGGTGACTGTTCCGCTTTGTTTCTAGTCTCATCATTGTGTAAAGCATCTCAATCAAATGTTCTTATTATTTGGATCTGATGCTTTAGGGGGTAATTGTTATAGGTCAATTTGGGCACCATTCTCAATGACCTGGTTAACTAGGAATCATCTCCAAGACCGATGATCAAAGGGTCTATCATTCCCTATCATCTCGGTTGCTATATGCCCTACGACAGGAAACATTCATGAATCAAACAATATTTTCATCAAAGAAAGGCTTTTCCATGGTTTGAAGCTTATTATTAAACATGTGGGAGCTCACCAACGCAGGCTCTAAGGGGCCTAAGTGCATTGCATATGCAGGTAGCCCCATTCAAGGCTGCTCTGCAAATCACTTCCCGACATTCAAAGGTGCATTGGTCAGATTGGGAGCGAAATTTTCATTGTTCCAGAATCTCCACTTGGCCAGTGTCTTCTAGAAGGGTTCACATGTGTCAAGCTTCAGATCCAAGTGTCCATTTGACATCTACATGAATGGAAACATGTCTTGCCTATTTTTGGAATGTTATTGATTACAAAACTGCCTACAGTTCCTCTATAAATTGAACACAAATCTAAGTGTTTAGGAGGAAGAATTTGAGTAGGGAAATGCTGGAGAATTTTCAATAGAGAGTTTGATTTGTGGAGTTGCTACTGGAGATACTTATGTTGTGATGAGACTTGGGAACTTTGCTGGAAGGTCACGATGAATTAGTCACTAGGTTGTTGTTAAACACCATGTTAAGCACACACATGGTGTATGCACACACACACAAAAGACTCAACACAGAAATGAAGGATAAGTGTGAGGCTTTCTTATTTTCCATTATACAAAGATGTACATTTATAGTAAAATGGTGTGACTCTTGGTTTCATATTCCAAGGTCACTTGGACTCCATTGTGACTTTTCGCATTCCACGCCTACCCATGTAGGATTAGGTGTCCCAACATCCCCCCTTAATCCAAAGGGGTATGTGTGAGTCCAAGAAAAGAGCTGTAATACAAATCTGCAAAGTATACATGGCAGCACTTGGGCTGAATCAACTCTCTAAAATGTTGGAAAAAAGAGGTGGTTTTAGGATGACCACAAACACGGGAACGCAAAACTTGTTGCAGTTCCCGGAACTCTTCCAAAACTGGCAAGAAGCTGAAAGCTTCTGCTAGAGGAATTGTCCCTCATAACAAAGGGAGACCTTCAACCTAAAAGAAGGAAGGTATACTACCTGTGGTGGTTTAGGATTACCTGCTACCAACAACTACTGGGTCTCCCTAGCATTTCTGGAGACTCAGCAAGGCAGCCGAAGGTGAGAAGCACACTGAAAGTGTTCCTCATATATGAAAGGAGACCTTCGACCTAAAAAGAAGGGAGTCTACACGCGGTGGTCTTGGGTTATCCACCAACCAAAGATGATGGTTTAAGGTTGTCCACCAACCGAAGATGATGGTTGGTTGTCCTGACGAAGGCATGCTCATGGGCATCCATGTCTGCGCTTCATACGAATACGGAAGGACGGTGTGGCTCGAGCTCGCCAGGCTGCACTGGCCACAACTGCGAACATGGAATGAGAAGATTGTGGCTCGAGCTCGCTTGATCGTCTGTCGAAGCTGTGCCGCGGCCACCATTTTCCCCATCGGGGACGAGGGTGGATGATTGTGAAAAATCAGCTATGATTATGCTCAATAATAGTAAACAGGTCTAACATGTGTCGTAAACATCTTCTTGGCTGCTGATGCCCATTGCCAAGAAGCGATCCATTCAAGATGAATCTTGGTTCTTGCAGGAGGCTTGTGTCTGAAGCATCTGTCTGAAGAATGGGTGTGTCGACCACAATGCTTGCATGGGTGAAGATCAAAACAGTGATATTTCATATGGCCAACTCGATCACGGTGTTGGCATTTTACAATCTATTGTTGTTGCTATGGAAGAGGAGCTGGATCCAGAATAGATGAAGGTGAACTGTCATGAAGAAATCTGACACTTTGAAATTTGATGGGCTTGCAGTAGTCCATAATATGAAAGGACAACTCCTTTTCATACCCAAGACCTTTTCTGTGCTTATTGTGGAAAAGCTCTTCCCCGAGGTACATTGATGGGCTTCGAGTACGGGGTTGAACTACGCATGCACGCCTTCACCCTTAACTCTGGTATAAGGAGGTGAATATGGATCATTTCAGCTTTATCTTCTTTCTGTGATGGGAGTCTTTCTACTTCTTACGAGCAGAAACAGTTGCAAATGGTGGCTCACATCGTTCATCTTGTTGAAGCTGAGATTCCAACTGCAAAAACTCAATCTTTTCATGTGCATCTTGCAAACAACTTCGAATGTTACAAAGAGCATCCTTGCTCATTTTTATCATGTCATCAACATTTGAATGAATGAGGTTATTCAAGAACTCTAATGCCTCATTGATTTTATCCATTTCAATAACTTAGGCTCAAAAAATAAATGAAAGGGTGTCGGCTACAACCGAAAATGCACCCGTTTACAATGTGATGCAACAAGAAATATAAATGACTCAAGAAAACTTCCAACTATGGAAATCTCAAAGTACAAAGTGTGCTCCTCAAATGATGGAGGACAATCAACAACAACTCAAATTTACTAATTGCAACTATGAAGAAGATGCAAATTCCACTCACAATACAATGTCAATATCTCTGCAAAAAAAATTTGTAAATGTGCAGCTGAAAACACTTGTGTAAGAGGCCTTTAAGGCAGCTGATTTTTCCTTCAAATAGTTGGTTTCAATGATGGCAAACTTGTCTTCAAATGTCAATTTCTTTCAGAAAAATCACCCTTCAAATCAATGCCACAAATCATAAAATGTCAAATCTGCAATTTTCTCTATATGTACTGTTCATCTGCTCTTCATATGCCATTTTCTCTTCTTCTGTTGTTCATATTCTCTCTTTCCTCTCTCTCTGTTGTTTTTTTTTTAATTAATTAAAAACTAATTAAAAAAATGAGAATAATTAAAAATGGAAAGGAAAATTTATTTAAAAGGGAGGAGGGGATTTATTTATTTTGTTTATATGGAGGGGTGGTTAAGATTTTGGGAGGGAAATTAAATGGTGGGGGAGGAAGTATTTTATGGGGGAAGGGTCTATATTAAAAAAAAAAAAAAAATTTATTTTTTATTTTTATTTTTTAAAAGCTGACTTAAAAAAATTTTAAAATCTGGGCAAGTCGTAGTGTATGGGAGGATGTGGTCGAGTGTGTGTAGCTTGGAGAGAGAGTTTTGGAGCTCGAGGGAGAAGGGATAGCGAATAGGAATGGGGTAGGTGAGCGGTGGGAGGCTGAGTCGAGAGGGGAAGGGCGAGCAGTCGATAGGGAATGCGCAGATGAGGGATTGTGTGAGGAGGGGCGAGGTTCGAGTGTGGGGATGTATGGGCTGCAGTGAGGGGGAGGTAGCAGGCGTAGGCTGTAGTGGAGTGAGGGTGTATTAGTGAGGGAGTTGAGTGACGACGCCCGCGTGGAGTAAGGGAGCGAGCTCGAGGGGTGAGGAGCGTATGAAATGGGGAGGGGGTAGACTGTAGCATGGGGATAGTAGAGTATGGCTGGCCGAGCGAAGTATGGCTGTGAGCTCGAG
This sequence comes from Pinus albicaulis, assembly GCA_034641835.2. Taxonomy (NCBI): domain Eukaryota; kingdom Viridiplantae; phylum Streptophyta; class Pinopsida; order Pinales; family Pinaceae; genus Pinus; species Pinus albicaulis. The sequence goes on from JAXQQM020081681.1 coordinate 90,141, forward strand.
CTCGAGGGTGGGGGTTTGATGTGAGGGGGAGGGGGTGCGAGTATGAGCTGGTGCGTAGGGGAGGGTGGAGTGGCAGAGGGGGTTGGGGGAATATGCAGAGTGCAGGGGGGGCCGCCGTGAGGGAGGGCAGGGCGCAAGGTGTGAGGGTTCGGCTATAGGGAGAAGGGCGAGTGGAGTGGAGTGAGGTAGCCACAAGTAGTGTAGGGAATGGGATAGCATAGGCGCTGAGCGTAGGGGCCGAGGGGTAAATAAATTTTTAATTTAAAAATTGTAGGAGCGTAGCTTAGGTGAGGGATGGTCGAGGTAAGGTGCAGTGTATAAGCGTAGATATATGGCGGGGGGAGCATTGTGCGAGCAGGGTGGGGAAGCAAGGTAGGTGGGAGCTCGCAAGTCGGTGAGGAAGGCCGAGGGGCTGAAAGCCCTAAATCAATTTTTTTTTTTTTAAATATATATATATATATATATATATATATATATATATATATATATATATATATATATATATATATATATATATATATATATATATAGATTTAATTTTTATAACAATATAAAAATAATAATATACAACAAAGGAGTAATATATAGCAAAAGGCAATTTACGAAATTTACGAAATCAGAAATTTCTTTCGGTAGCAAAAAAATATACTTTTCAACGACGGAAAATGTGGTCTCGTACGGTGCCACCAAAAACCCCAGAATTTTTTAGAATATTACATAGGGCGATATAGCAGCAGAAAAACTCAGAATTGCAGAAACTGTCAATGGAAAAACTCAAAAATTTTACTTGAAAACCCAAGAATTTTCTTCAAAACCCCACTTTGAATAGTATTTTCAGCAGCTCTCCAATGCAAAATTAAAGGCAGAAAATGCAGAGAAAAAATCAGAATTTAGAAAACCTTCAGATGTGCTTCTTCAACACCATTGCTGCTCTTCTTCAAAGTCAATTTCTGAACGCTGGGATTTTGAATGCTACTCCTCTTCAAAACACTTCTGAATGGAAGCAAAAACACTGCTGCAGAAACTTTGAGTGCTGCAAAAATGTCAAGAATTTTTGCAAATATGCACAGGCCATAAACACAAATGGCTCACTCAATTTGGAGCAGGGCCAGCAATCGACCGCTCTGATACCATGTTAAACACCATGCTAAGCACACACATGGTGTATGACAAAGATGAACACACACACACAAAAGACTCAACACACAATGAAGGATAAGCATGAGGCTTTATTATTTTCCATTATACAAAGATGTACATTTATAGTACAATGGTGTGACTCTTGGTTTCATATTCCAAGGTCACTTGGACTCCATTGTGACTTTTCGCATTCCACACCTACCCATGTAGGATTAGGTGTTCCAATAGTTGTAACCTCTCCTTCTACATTAATAAAGAATACTTCTTGTTTTTCCCTACATGCATCCATGCTTACATTGATTTTCCATGTTGTAAAATCTTGGTTGATGAATGTAGTTTATGCTTAACTGATTTGGCTAATTAACTTGAAGAGATATCTATATTATTGCATCTTCTACTATTTCAATGTTATTTCTTTCAGAAAGCATTCAGCTATTTGAAACCGCTTGAATTTGAAACTATAGTGGAAGCGACAGAAAGGAGCCATTTGGAAGCGACTGAAACAAGTAAGCATCCAATCCTCTCTGTGTATCTATTTTGAGTTAGGAAAAAGGGTAGTGCAGTCTTTCACCTGTTGTTCTAGACTAGACACTGTTCTAGGGAAGCGTAGTTTATCCGTAGATTACAATTCTGGCCCAAAAATTATCATGGTGCATGTTTGTCCATGTCGGAACAAGTGGGGAAGGCCAAACATCCATCATACCATAATCATAGAAAATCCACCCAATTTTATCAACAAGCAGATCCATACGTGATTTCCGACCCCATGATACATTGGCAGTCAATGTGGAGTTAAAATCACCGATTACAATAAGATTTTAATTTCTAAATCTTCCGGGAAATCACATGATTTTTTTTTTTTTGGAACCGACGCGTTTCGAACTACCAACTGTAGTTCATCATCACGATAATGAAGATTTGCTGATCAGTAAATCCATTTATATACCATGAATAGAGAAGCAATGGTCAAAACTCAAAGAAAATTAAAAAATGCTGAAAATGCTCAAAAATAAAATAAATAAATAAAATTATAAAATAATTCAAAATATATATATAAAAACCTCAACCCAAAAAACTATGAATTAACCCTAGAAAAATTATAAAGGACCAAGTCAAAAATGAAAATAAGAATAAATAATATAAAACACAAATAACAATTAAGAAGCAACTACCCCAAGAAACACAAATGAAAATAAAACAATAATTAAATCATAAAAGTCAAAAAGTGAAAAAGTCAAAAGTAATAATAATAATAATAAATAAATAAAAAATAAATAAATAAAAATCAATAAATAAATAAAACAAATAAAAATAAAAATATAAATAAATAAATAAAAATAAAAATTAAATAAAATATATATAAATATATATAAAATAAAATAACTAAATAAATAATATATAAAATAAAATAAAATAAATAAGTAAATAAAATAAAATATACTAAAATTAAAATAAAGTAAAACAAAAATGAAACTAAATAACAATAATAGTAATAATATAAGTAACAATGATAGTAATAATATAAGAGAACCTAATCATAAATATACAATTAGATAAATAGATAAATTATATCGAAATAAATAAATAAATATAAATATAAATAAACAAAAAACAAGAAAAAGGGGACCAAAAGAGGAACGACCACTACAGGGAGTGAAGAGAAGGGATTCAACAACTGCTGACCTTCCACTCGTCATCCCTGTTTAATGTGTGGGACCTCTTCTCAATCTCAATCGCCTCCCTAAATTTACGATGATGGAAATGATCAATCCTAGCAAGGACTCTAGCGTCTTCCATATAGATGTGATGCTTCGTCTTATCATATGATTTCTCGGAAGATTTAGAAATTAAAATGTTATGGATTGCAATAAGATTACTTGTATTTAAGATCCCAGAAGATTTCATGCAGTCCCATAAACAAGCCCGATTATAACAATATTCCTCCAATAAAATTGTAAGCCTTGAATTTTACCAGCGAGGGATTCCATATTGCCAGCATGCCTCCAACCATACCAACAGAATCCACTCCAGCGACATGCTAGCTCGACCTAATGCTTAAAAGTGTATTGATGGCATGAGAACGAGCACAAATGGTTTCTTGAAATAGAGCCACACATGGTTGAATCTCTGAAAACATATCACGAAGGCGCAATTATTTCTTTGAGGGGTCACCCATCCCCCTAATGTTAAGGGATATGATAGAATTCATTTGGGCACACATTTAGCGTTGCTTGCTCTAAGGGCCCGAAAGTCGTCAATGGAAGAAATAGGAACTTCCCTAAATTCGTGCAGATCCCCTTGAAATAAATATCTAGTCTTTAGGTGACCCCTAAAATGTCTAGACCCTATCTTGGATTTTTTTTTCTAACAGTAATGTTAGAGGCCGATGCAGGCGAAATGGAAGGTTGAGGGTTCGGTGGAGCTTTATCAAATACAGTTAAAGCCACCAAATCAAGCTTTCGATTTCCTAATAAGGTTTCAATATCACTTCCAATAGTGTTTTTCGGGGATTCTGGGAAGTCCACATGTACAGGATCATGGGAGGAGTGCAGAGAAGCTCATTCTAACAGGGGCATCAAGGGAGAGACAGCTAATGGTCCATTCAGACTCAGGATAGTAGGCCGGTCAACATGGTTATCAGCAGGGAAAAAGATAGTGGATTTCTCATTAGAATACCATCATGAAACGAAGAGGAAGGTTTAGTCAATGGAGGGTTGATATTGACATCAAGATAGGGCACCTCTGTTTGTTTAGAAACAACATGACAACGTGACGAGAGATTCCAATCACATATCCTATCAGAAAAAACATACCTTTCACTATCATATGAGGGAGGAAATGACTTACTCGAAAGGCATGTACCATGAGAATCAAGAGTTTCTTTTCCTCTATGACTTCCATGAAATATTTTCCCACGCCGCCCCATATTTTTGTGCCTTAATAGACATTTGTTGTGTAAATTCCCAGTATGATGACAAGTTAGGCATCTAAAAGGAACACCCCAGTAATCCACCCTCTACCTATGCTTTCACTTCCCCCAAACCAAGTCAACATCACCCGGAAACGCACCCATGAAGCAAACTTCCACAAGTATCCAAGCGATACGTTTATCATTTGTACCAAAAATTCTAGGATCGATATGGTTTGTACGACCAATAGAAGTCGTAATGGAATTTAGTGATTTGAGAGTCCAGAATTCAAGTGGTAAACCCAACAGTTTTACCCACACCATATTACTTTTGGGAGCCTCAATAACCAGATTGAAACCAAGGAACCATGGAAAGAGCTGCATAAAAATTCGACCTCTTACCCAAGTGTGACCAAGGATTTTTTGACAGTCATCCTCGTGCATGTAGTGTACACTAAACCAATTAATCATCCTCTTACTAACTTTCGGAATGTAACCCAGAATAGGACACCAGAAAATATTTACCCATTCAACCATATCAACTTCCCCCATATCAAAGAAGAGCCATCTACCAATAAGAGCCCACTTTTGAAGGCTAGCCACTTGGCCCCATAAATCATCTTATTCTAGAATTAATTTCTTAACCTCCTCAAACAGATTGTAGCAGCATTACTTGGAGCAGTCATGACCTTTGGTGTGACCCCAGATGTGCACACCATCCCAAAAACCAGAACGTTTTTTCTTAGCCCTTTCAGAAACTAGGTTATGAGACCGATCAAAATACTGTGCAATTATGTGCTCATCCAGACCCGACACCTACATGTGTTCCCTCTCTACTACCAACATGGCGGCAATGAGGACCTCATGTGCAGATGTGTCGAAATATAAAATATCGAAATCTTCCACCATCATACAAGAAGTCCCAAAATAATCCCACCCCAACAAATATAATAGATAAATTCAATCCAATCCGATAGTCCAACACAACAATCATGACAGAGAATGACACTTGATCATAAAATATAGCTGTCACCCGTATGAGGTGAGTAGGTAGACAATGGAATATGTCAGGAAAACCACCTAAGTATTCCCCCCATATTAATACACGCTTCCCATCTAACCAATTTAAGAACTTTCGACATGGACAAAGAGCCAAATATGGCGATTGCAGAAATTATGTCAAAATGAATTTAGTTCCATAAAGAGAGGTCACCTACCCAATCAAAACGACAACCTGGATAGAAAAATACCGCGCTCGAAAAAGCCATGGGAGAAGTACAACAGTACCAAAACATTCATAAAATATTCCTCATCCACAATCTACTAATAGATAGAGTCACGAAAGAAGGACAGATGTACATACGAATTGAATCAAAGACCTTAGGAACAGTGATGTGCTTCCAAACTGGAAAGATTTGAAACAAACCCAACTACCAGAAAAGAGCCCTGATCACCGCAACGAAGGTGATGGATAGCCAGAGTCATCGGAAAAACCATAGAAGAGTGATCAGACCAGCCATTCAAACATGGCAACTACAGCAACAACAACATCCAACACAATTCCACTACCAGAAGCAGAACTGAAATCCAAAATCTTTACAGGGCCTAGATATTTACGAATGCTCTATAGAAACAAGTGTATCAGGTAGTTTGAACCTTGGATTGCTTGATACATTACATTTCATTTTCATAAACATTACCAATTAAACTTCCCAAAAACTAACTTTATATTATAAAAACACATTTAAAGAATTAAAAATCACATGTATTTCATACATCAATTTGTGATTTGTTTTTTAACATTTATTTTTTAAATTTCTAAAAATATTTTTATATTCAAAATAAAAAACATGTTATTCAATATTAAAAATGGATTTTTTTTTAATGAGATTTTTTGGGTCTCCAGTGGATTTTCTGGCTAGAATACGACTGGAAATTTTTGGTGAAATCTTGATTTGTGTTATTTAAACTGGTTTTTGGACTGCATATATGGATTCAACACCCTGCACTTGGATTGAGTAGAGTTTACCCATCAAACTTGTGATTTCAATGAATTCCTATTGGATTTTAGACAAATTAGATCAGAAAAATAAATCAGAAAACTTTTCAAAAAGTCCCATTAAAAAAAACTAGATTAAAAATATTCAACTTTACATCCAATTTTAAAAATATTCAAGTTTACGTCCAACTTTAAAAATATCATAATACAGTCTTACATGATTACTCTCATGACATGCTTCATAGCATCCTTCAAAGAATATTACAGTACTTCCATACATTTATCTCACATTATAACCAATTTACACTCATCTAACACTAGATTTATCGTGCTCCTAGATGGATAAAATCCATCGAGGTGAAAACCTTATTTTTGGTGTGTAGAACTTGAGGAAAGGTTTGCACCTAGAAGGATTTGATCCCTCTAGGAACATGATAGATCCGATGTTAGATGGATCTAAGTTTTTTCCAGTTGAGCGCAACAATGTCACATTTTTAGATTCTCATTCTTATGTATATGTCTGAGATAAAATTTAAAATTAGGAATACAATAGATCCGATGTTAGATGGATCTAGGTTAGTTCTAGTTGAGGGCAACAATGTCACATTTTTAGATTCTCATTATTATGTATATTTTTGAGATAATATTCAAAATTCACATTATATTTTCTTTGCTTGGCATCACCATATCATTCTCTACTTCAGTCTATGCTGCTTTCCTTGAATGGTTTGTACGTATGTGTTTAGATACTTTGAGTGGTTTATGTGTTTATGTGTTTGGATTTGGATGGTAATACTTTGAGTGATTTGTGTGTTTATGTGTTTGAATTTGGATGGTAATATTTGTGAATGTTACACTTGTTGTGTTATATTTTTATGTGTATGTAATTATTTATTAGTAATTAGTTGGTGATGAAGAAGGAATACAATCTTGTCAATAGTTTGCAAGAGGACTAATATTGCACATCTATTTCACTTAATTGTAGGTATCTCAACTTTTGAGAACTAATTAATTCTAAATAATGTTCCTCCAAATATTACAAAATATATCTTGATGAGTAGTTTAAATAATTTACTTCTTCAAGATTACTCTTGAAATTGTTTATTTCTTTGTTTATGTTTGAAATAATTTATTTAGTTCAAGAATATTTTGATGATTTTTTTTTTTATCTATAGTCTATTTTGCAAAGTCAAGAAACAGTGTATTTTTTATTTTATTTTAATTTTTGGCCATATTTATAAAATCTTTACATTATTTTTTTCTTCAAACAATTATCACATCTCCTTCAAGAATATTTTCATTTGTTTTGATGTTTATAAATATACATTTTCCTCTTATAACTATTTTGAGTATACAATTTGAATATATTTTAAATATATCTAATTGTATATTAGTAATTAGTCTGTTATGAAGAAGGGAGACTATATTGTGAAGGATTAATTTTTACTATCTTTTACATTTTAATTCTAGGTATCCCAAATTTTGACTGCTAAATATTTCTTAATAGTGCATATATATTGTAAGAGGTAGAAGGGCACTATTAAGAAATATTTAGCTGTCAAAATTTGGGATACCTAGAATTAAAATGTAAAAGATAGTATACATACATATATATATATATATATATATATATATATATATATATATCTACAACCTCTATATTAACAATATATAATACATCTAATGCAAACAATCAAATAGGATTAGAAAACATCCACACTAAAATCAATGAATCTAATGTGAACAATCAAATGGGATTAGGAATCAACATCTACATTGAAATCAATTCCTCTAGTGCAAGAAATCAAATAGGATTAGGAATCCACATCTACACTGAAATCCATGCAATGCATCTAATGCAAGCAATCAAATGGGATTAGAAATCAACATCTACATTGAAATCAATGCCTCTAGTGCAAGAAATCAAATAGGATTAGGAATCCACCTCTATACTGAAATCCATGCATCTAATGCAGACAACAAAATAGGATTATAAATCCACATCTACACTAAAATCCATGTATCTCATGCAAAGCATTGAAATAGGATTACAAATCCACATTTACAGTTAAATCAATGCATATAGTGCAAACAATCAAATATAATTGGAAACTAACATCTACATTGAAATCAATGCATGTAGTGCAAGCAATCAAATAGGATTATATATCATCATCTACACTAAAATTAATGTGTCCAATGCAAGAAATATTCTTCCCTCTCTCCCCATCCATCTAATCTTGATTTTTATTTTTTTTAATTTACAGCCTCAATATTAACAACATCTAATCCATCATATGAAAGCAATCAAATAGTATTAGAAAACAAAATCTACACTTAAATCAATGTATATAATAGAAGCAATCAAATAAGATTAGAAACAAACTTCTATATTGAAATCAATACATCTAGTGCAAGCAATCAAATATAATTAGAAATAAACATATGCACTTTAAAAATCAATGCATCTAGCGCAACCAATCAAATAAGATTAAAAATCATCATGTACCCCTAAATCAATGCATGTAAAGAAATAAATAAAATAGGATTAGAAATTAACATCTAAACTAAAATCAATGAATCTAGTGCAAGCAATCAAATATAATTAGAAATCAACATCTACACTGAAATCAATGCATCTAGTGCAAGCAATCAAATATGATTAGAAATCATCAACTACACTGAAATAAATGCATATAGTACAGGAAATATTCTTCCCTCTCTCACCCCTCCATATATATCTATATCTACCTCCAGCTCTCCTTCTTCTTCTCTCTATCTCACCCCCCAAACACATACAAACTCTCTCTCCATATCTATGTATCTCTCCCTCCCTCTCTATCTCTCTCTTCTTGTCTCTCTTCACCTCCCATCTATATCACTGTCTCCCTCTTCCTCTCCTATATCTCTCTATATCACACCCAAATCATACACACTATTTCTCCATATCTATATATCTCTCCCTCCCTCTTCCCCTTCACTCCATCTCTCTCCCGTCTATCCCTCTTCCCCGATGCTCTCCTCTCTCCCTCTCTCTCTCTCCACCTTTCTATATCTATGTATTTATTCTTACCTCCCTCTCTCTTTCCCTCCAACTCCATCCCTCTCTCCCTCCCTCTATCCTTCTCTCTCTCACATTCTCTCTCTCTTTGTTCCTCTCTCTCTGTTTCTCTCTCACCTCCCTTTGTCTCTCTCCCCATCTCTCTATCCCTTCACCCTCCAACTCTGTCACTATCTACCTCCCCTCTCCTTCTCTTCCCCCTTCCTTCCATATCTCCTTCTTTGTCTCTCTATTTCACCCAAAAACATCCACACTCTCTATCCATCTCTCCCTTGTCACACATTCTCTCTCCCTCTCTCTCTCTCCACTCTTCTCTCTATATGTATTTCTTCTTCATTTTATCTCCATCTCTCCCTTCCCACTCCCTCTATCTCTCCACCTCTATCACTTTATGTTTTTGTTCTTCCCTCCACACACACACACACACACACACACATATATATGTAAAGAGAGAGAGAGAGAGAGAGAGAGAGAGAGAGAGAGATTAATATATGTTATAATATAATATATATTATAATATATTATTAAATTTAATAATATTAACATTAGATTTAATAATATTTTTATGGCAAGATCTTCCTTCTATTGGTTTGTTGAGACAACAGGATAAGCGGAATGGCGATTAGGGTTTAGTTTTTTCCCACACAGGCGGTCGCTCTCTCCTCTGAAGCCCTCGCGCCGCAACTGCTTGGGAGACCATCTCCATTTACCTCTGCATCGGAAGCCCCCTTCCCTGCGTTGCTCGCTTAATATTATCTCTGTCTCGTAGCCCTAAAGCTGCTATCGCTACCAACAGATCGACGACAACGTGTTAATCACTTTGGGAGCCCCTTTCGCTCCTATGTGGCATTGCATGAGGATTCCCTCAGTAGTTCTCATGCTCCAGGACCTCTCGACAGGCGCAAAGAGTCTGACCCTCTCATTTCTCAGCACGTAGGTAGCAATGCAGGGTTCTGCTTTCTGTGGAAGAACTTTCCACCTTTTTTGCTCTGTCTCCCTATCCTTCGTTTCGGATCTGAGATGGAGTGACTGTTTCCCTTCGCAGGAGAAATGTCCTCCCTGACAGCTCCCATGCAGACTCACTCTTGGAGACATCAAAGATCCTAACTCTGTGTCAATACAGCAGTTATCCAGGATCTACTCTGCCTCCTATCAGATCCAAATTTCACAACCTTCAGGAAAGACCATTTTGCATTGGGTTTTCTCCTCAGATCTGGTGCAGACTCTCAAACCAAATCTGGAACGCCGGATTGGGATTCCCTCAGCCCTTCAGAGACTTCTCTTTTGAGGTAAGCAACTTGAATATTTTCTTTCCCTCTCTGCTTACAACATTAATAAGAATGACTCTTTAGTGCTAACCCTTCGTTTGAGAGGTGGTGCTGCTGGACAGTCAACTTTTGCTCCTTCCTTCTCATACAAAGATGTAGTTCACTCTGAGCACCCCAAACCCCCTGAAGCCCTTAAACCAAAGCCTTTTTTGGTTGACAAGCTTGAGGAGGTTCCCTCTGTTGAGTTAACCCATTCAGACATCGCAAATGATCTTCAAAAATTTGCAGAAAGAGCCATCATATGCAGATTTAATGGACTGTGGCCGCGCTATAAGGAACTCTATGATTGGATCCATGCTAACTGGACTCACCATTACAAAGTCAGCTTCTGTTCAAAAGGATATTTCATAGTTCTATTTGATAATATTAAGCATTATGAAAAGGCTATAGAAGAAGGTCCTTGGTTCATGGGAACTGCAGTGATCTTCTTAACTCCATGGTTCCCAGATTTTGACCCAGCAATTGCTGTCATCACCAGGACACCTGTCTGGATTAGGCTTCCTAACTAACCAGCCCATCTATGGCATATTAGAGTCTATAAAGCGATAGGAAACACCTTGGGTAGTTTTCTGATGGGAGATTATTGGCGAGAAAACAAAGGTCTTTACACATATGCCAGAATATGTGTGGAACTAGATTTAAGCAAGGGACTTCTAGACAAAATCAATCTCAAGGTAAACGACTTTGTTTGGACTCAGACACTGGATTATGAGAATACTACCTTCCGTTGCCAACATTGTCACTAAACAGGACATCTGCAAAACTCATGCCCAGCTCTCCCGGCAAAACAAAAAAAGGAGAACAACTCCAAGCCCAAAACTAAACGATGGGCTCCATACTCTCCACCACCTACAGAGGACTCTGATTCCTCTTGCTCAAAATATGATGGAAGCGATGCAGAATCGGATCATAATCAGACGATGGACCTATCCACCGATGCTCCTTTGCATCCTCCCGATACTGCCGTCGTTCAGAAGCACTCCCATGTGACCTCCTCTTTCGATTCAGATAAAGAGATCCGCCCTTTGGAGAACACCGGTCTTCAAGTTGTTTTAGCTCATACACCCGAGGAAGGATGGGTTAAAGTCAGTAAAAAGAAAGGGAAAAAGCTTCGTGTAGAGGCCTTTGCCCACTCTGGGTAGATTTCGGTCTTTTTTCCATCCAGTCTTTTCTTGTAATTCCTTGCTTGTTTCTTTCCTTCTCCAGGACCGAGGTTGATAGTTTTATCATTTCCGGTTGCCGATTTTCTGTTTCTCTTGTTTGTATCATCATCTTGTACCATATTTCTGCTTAATAGAATCAGTCTAATTCAGAAAAAAAATAAAAAAAAATAAACATATATATATATATATATATAGATATATATATATATATATACTTTTTTATGGAAAAAATTAAAATTAAAAAAATTAAAAATAAATAAAAATTAAAATTAAAAAAATTAAAAAAATTAATTTTTTATTTTATTTTTTATGGCAAGATAAGAAAATTGATAATAAAACTACATCAAATTAATATTTTCAAACATATTGAGAATGCACCTCTTGGCACAATTAATTGCTTAAAGTCACACTTATATATTGAGTATACTGATATATTGTATACGATCTATCTAAAACTTGTTATGGGTATAAATATACCTCATGCCCATGAATGTGAATTGATGGACCTACAATTGCGATGAATCTCACCACTTGTCCTAGTGAGGGGTTTAATATTTTCCATCTTGACCATGGACCTTTTGAATTGTTCAAAAAATTCCTATTGGCTTTTCATATAAAATTGGACCAACTCCCTTGTGGTTTCTATAGGAAATATAACCAAGGGATTCAATGTGATCTTGTAATGTACTAAAACAAAACACTGAATCTTTCTACAAATTTGTGGAAACAAAATTCGATCATACAATCACATAACAAGTAAGAGAAAGAAATATTCAATCTCACAATGTTGAAAGTCCAACAAGAAATTGCAGCACACACACTAGTGTGGGACAACAAGTCTTAGCGATACATTCGTGTGAAGGCCAATTTAATTAAATAAATTGGTGCAATGTCTAATTTAATTTTCCCTTAATTCAATTGGAAAATAAAATGTAATCTTATCTCGTAATCACTTGTAATAGTTAATTGAGTGTGACAATGTTAGTTAGCTCTTGTATTTCGAGTTGAGGATGGTTGGTGAGTCATGCAGAGTAATTCTATTAGTTATGGAGTTCGAATTACAGTTGGGGAATTATTTTAATGCATGAGTAATCAATTAACTCAGTTAGGTGAGTTAACTATCAGTTGGACTAGTTGTAACTATTTGTTGCACTATTGAGAGATCAAGTGAATTAAATCATATTTAATTCACAATCAATGAACTGCCATGCAACTGATGTTTTACTATTAATAACTGCATGCATGTTAGTTCCAGTGGAGACCCAATTGAGACAAAGGTTAAAGGGATGTTAACTATCATTTATGTGATTAGTAGGTTTCCCACATGCAACCAAACATCCATTGGATTTCCCATGATCCTTGCGTGGTTTTAGAAGGTTGAATTTCCTAAAGAGTAGGGATTGCATTCCACATGAATTGTGTAAGCAAGTCAAGATGATTAGAGGCTGAGAATTGACTAAGTGTTGGTAAATTTTGTCTAGATCAGTGTGAGACAGTTGTGAGAGTGCAAGAGACTCTTGTGAGAAGAGTGCATTGTAATTGTTTCATGATTACATGGTGAATATACAATAGAAGATAGAGGGGTTTTTAGCAGCAATATTTCCTCAGGAAATTATCTCTGTTGTGGTTTGATTTGTTTCTTTCTGCACTTGTTGTGATTGACGATTGTGTTTATTTTCTGCAATTGATTTGCAGAAGGATTTAGTATCTAGCTTTAGTACATTAATTTATGGGATTGAATCCATTGATATAAATATGTTTGCATAATTTCTACATGGTATCAGAGGATAGGAAATCACTATAATGGAGGAGAAGCAAAGTTTGTGACTGAATAGAATTCGAAATTGAAAAATTATTATTGGTGTGACTGGTGGATCAAGATTGAAATGGATTTCAATGTCTTGAGATTAGAGTTTGCACTCGAGGGGAACTCTAAATATATTGCATGGAAAGAAAAAATGTAGGTAGCACTGGAGGAAAATGGGTTGAAAGAATTCATTGATAATGACATTCGCAAACCCACTACAGCAGATGCCGCAAATCTTGATGCTTGGCAAAAGAAGGTTGCAAAGGTGAGGAGGATCTTATTGGAGGGACTATGAAACCATATTGTCTCAAGTCTCCATGGCAAAGCGACACCATATGAAATGTGGAAAGCTTTGACAGATCCTTTTGAGAGCAGCAACAATCATAGAAAATTGGCACTGAAGGACAAGCTCAGGAAAATCAAAATGGAGAAAGGCGAAACCATTCTGAAATATTTAACAAATTTTTTCCAATGTCGGGATGAGCTTGGGAGCGTCGGAATTACTATCGCAGATGATGACTTGGTGAGCCTAGCTCTTCTAGAACTTCCCAAGAGTTGGCATAATTATCATGACTTTGTCAATGGGAGGGAAAAGCTGCCAGATTGGGAACGGCTTTGGTCGGCTTTAGTGCAAGAAGAATTCAGTTGGAATACCAGGGATGGATCTTCATCTAAGAATGATGATGAAGAATATTACGCTTTGGCTACCAAGGCAAAGAAGGGAAAAGGAAAGAAATTCCATTCCAAATCTGAGTCTAGAAAAGATGGTAAGAAGCACAACATGTCGAGAGTGAAGTGTTTTCACTGTCATGAGCATCGACATTATGCCACTAATTGTCCACAAAAGAAGAATAACAAGAAGGCTTCAGGATCTACAGCTGGTGAGGCTTTGGTCTCACAATTTCATCTTGACTTCTCGCTCATTGCATGCATGGTGTCAAGTGCAATGGGATCGGTGTGGTACTTGGATAGTGGTGCATCCTTTCACATGATGAGAGACAAAGAAATTTTCAGTAGCTTGGAGGAGAAGGACCTCCAGATGCATATCGAAATGGGTGATGACAGGCAGTACAGTGCTACTAGGATTGGTACAGTTACCTTCCAGAGATATTCAGGTAAACCCTTTCTATTAAAAGATGTAATGCATGTACCAGGCTTGGAAAAAAATGTAGTTTCATTTGCAATGTTGGAGGATAAAGGCTATGATGATGTTTTCAGTGAAGGAAAATATTTCCTTCGACACAAAGAAACAGGACAAGCCGAGAATATTTGGATTCATGTGAAGAATATCTATAAACTTGATGTAGATGGCTGCGCAACATTGATGGGTATGGTGGAAAAAGTGGTGAGCCGAGATGAGGGTGTGTTATGGCATAGGAGCTAGGGCCATCTACACCACAGAGCCTTGGAGGTCATGCAACAGATTTCTACGGGTCTTCCCAAGGGTACTCTTGTGTAGTTAGACACATGCAAGGGATGTACTATGGGAAGTATGCAAAGGCCACTTTTCACGAGAAGGATAACCGAGCTTCAGAAATCCTTGAGAGAGTTCACTCAGACCTTTGTGGACCATTTTATACTGCTTCGACAACAAAGCATAAGTACTATGTGATCTATGTTAATGATTTTTCTAAAAAGTGTTGGATCTACTTCATGCAGAAGAAAGATCAGACGTTCTCAAAATTTCTTGAGTTCAAAGAAATGGTGGAGAAATATACGGGGAAGCATGTGAAGGCTCTTAGGAGCGAAAATCGTGGTGATTACATTTCCAATGAATTCAAGAACTTCGGTAGCAAAGAAGGTATTCAGAGAGAGTTGATTGTGCCTCATAACCCACAATAGATTGGGGCCGTAGAAAGAAATAATAGAAAAATTTTGGGTGCAACATGAGTGATGTTGCATGATTAGGGCCTTCCATTGCATCTGTGGGCAGAGGCATGCAACACAGCGGTATTTGTGAAAAACTGTAGTCCTCATCGTATACTTGGCATGAGTACACTAGAGGCAGATTTTACTGGTAAGAAACCTGATGTTTCATATTTTAAGATTTTGGGATCATCTATTTATGTGCATGTGACCAAAGATGCCAGGAAGAAGCTCAAACCAACAACTGAGATTGGGATATTTATGGGGTACACTGATACTCCTCACCACTATTGGGTGTATTTTCCAAATAGCAGGATGACTGTTGTGAGACGAGATATAAAATTTAATGAGGAGAAAGCCATGCGATTGTCCCTTGAGAGGGAGTTGGATTTTCATGTAGATGAGGAACTCTTGGTTCCAAAGAATGAACCTCAAGATTTGGAGGATCATGGAGTGGAAGAAAATACCCATGAAGATCCATCCACCAGAAATGGTAAAAGGCGCACCATGGAACTGATAGATTGACACTTGATGCGGCAGAGAATGTAGGAGCACCTATTTTAGTGCGCAGACAGAGACAGTCTCTAGACAGGTTTACTAGATACATGGCTCTTATGAGCAAGTGTATTGTGATAGAACCATCCTCCTTTGAGGAAGCAGTGCAGCAACCAATTTGGGTTGACGCTATGGTTGAGGAGTATGAATCCATCGTCAAGAATAGTGCATGGGAATTTGTCCCATGGCCGGTTGGAAAATTAGTGGTTGGATCTAGATGGATTTATAAGGTGAAGCAAGCATCATATGGGAGTGTGGAGAAGAACAAGGCCAGATTTGTGTCCCGATTATTCTCACAAATTGAGGGGATTGACTATGAGGAGACTTTCGCACCAGTCGCGAGGTACTATCCCATTAGATATATCCTTGCACTCTCAGCGTAGATGGGGTGCTGTATTTATCAGATGGATGTGAAAAATATGTTTCTCAATGGATTTATTGAGGAAGAAGTGTACATAGAGTAGCCAAAAGGTTGCGAGATCTTTGACAGTGAGTCGTATGTGTGTCGACTCAAGAGAACAATGTATGGCTGAAGCAAGCACCTCGTGTTTTGTACACTCGAATTGAAAACTATTTCACTGGGTTGGGCTTCACCAAAAGTGAGGTGGATGAAAACGTGTACCAGATTGTGGTTGATGGCAAGATCTTGATTATCTAATTTTGACAAGTGATGAGCAGCTGATAACTTCTTATAAGGAGGATCTTGCAAGGGAGTTTGAAATGAAGGACATGGACTTCTTCACTATTTCCTTGGTTTGGAAATATGGCAGCGGGATGGTGAGCTATTTTTTTTCTCAAGGAAAGTATGCCAGAGAGATTTTGGGTAAGTTTCACATGGAGAGATGTAAACCCATGATACTCCTCTTCCAGGAAATTGGAGGAAAGAGAATCCTACTTCAGGAGAAGTAGTGGACACTATTGTCTATGGGAAGCTAGTGGGTTCACTAATGTACTTGGTGAACACCAAACTAGACATTTTCTACGCAGTTAACCAGCTGATTCAAGCTATGATTAAGTTGACCAAGCTCTTTTGGAAGGCAAGGAAGCATGTCTTGAGATATCTCAAGGGCCCTATAGAGTATGGATTAAGGTACATATGGATAGAGGGAGTGAAGATTCAAGGCTTCACAGATGCAGATTGGGCAGGAAATCCATCAGACAGAAAGAGCACATGAGGAGGGATCTTCATCATAGGATCAACAAAAAATTATTGGTACAACAGGAAGAAACGATCTGTGGCAGTCATTTCAGCCAAGGCAGAGTACATGGCAGCAAGTGAGGCTACATGTGAGGCCATCTGGATGAGAAAGATCCTGGTTGGTTTGTTTGGTTCTCAGATGGATCCGACGGCGATATATTGTGATAACGAGAGTTGCATTAAACTCTTGGTTAATATGGTATTCCATGACAGGTCCAAGAACATGGATATCCGGTACCACCATATCAGACATTGTGTTCAGAGGCACATTATGTTATTCCAGTACATTCCCACGGAAGATCAAGATGCAGATATTCTGACGAAGGCACTCGCGAGGAGAAAATTCAAATACCATAGAGGCAATATCAAGGTGGCATATAATCCCTTTCTTGTTGAGAGGGAGTGTTGAAAGTCCAACAAGAAATTGCAGCACACACACTAGTGTGGGACAACATGTCCTAGCGATACATTAGTCTGAAGGCCAATTTAGTTAACTAAATTGGTGTAGTGTCTAATTTAATTTTCCCTTTATTAAATTGGACAAAAAAAATGTAATCTTATCTCATAATCACTTGTAATAGTTAAATGAGTATGATAAACTCAGTTAGGTCATGTATAGTGAGTTGAGGGTGGTTGGTGAGGCATACAGAGTAATTCTATTAGTTATGGAGTTCGAATTGCAGTTGGTGCATTAATTTAATGCATGAGTAATCCGTTAACTCAGTTAGGTGAGTTAAAATCAATTGGACTAGTTGTAACTGTTTGTTGCACTAGTGAGAGATCAAGTGAATTAAATCCTATTTAATTCACAATCAGTGATATGCCATGCAAGTGATGTTTTACTATTAATATCTGCATGCATCTCAGTTCCAATGGAGATCGAGTTGAGACAAAGGTTAAAGGGATATTTACTATTAGTTGTGTGATTAGTAGGTTGCCTGCATGCAACTAGACATCCATTGGATTTCCCATGATCCTTGCGTAGTTTTGGAAGGCTGAAATTCCTAAATAATAGGGATTCCATTCCACATGAATTGTGAAAGCAAGGCAGGCTGATTAGAGGCTAATAATTGGCTAAGTGTTGGTCGATTTTGTCCAGATCAGTGTGAGAAAGTTGTGAGAGTGTAGGAGACTCTTGTGAGAAGAGTGCATTGTAATTTTTTCATGATTCCATGGTGAATATACAATAGAATATAGAGGGGTTTTGAGCATCAAGCTTTCCCTAGGAAATTATCTGTGTTGTGGTTTGATTTTTTTCTTTATGAACTTGTTGTGATTGGTGATTGTGCTTATTTTCCACAATTCATTTGTAGAAGGATTCAGTATCTAGCTTTAGTACAATGCTTGATCGGATTGAATCCATTGATATACATATGTTTGTATAATTTCTACACACAAAACAAGATGTATCTGGGGAAAGAAACTACTCAAAACCATGCTATATGTATATTGTATAAATTCAAGACCATGAAATAATACAATGCTTTTCTCTCATCGAGAAACTTATGCACTCTATTGATTGTCTCACTCTGATCTAGGAAAAATCAGTCCAATGCTTAACCAATTCTCAGCCTTTGTCTAACCAACCTTTCTCACACATTCCTAGAGGGATTTTCGCCCTATTAAATAGGAAATTCTAAAGAATTTATTTTGCAATTCAACCAAGGCTTCTTGATGACTCTAAACATGACCTGTACAAGTTGCTAAATATACAACTGATAGTTATCTTCCCTTTAATATGAATCTCAACAGGGCATTCCTTAGAACTGACATGAAAAACCTATTTATAGAAAATTATCAGTTAACTGATTAATCACTACTTGTTAGTTAAATCAGATTTAATTCACTGGATCTCTCACTAGCTTATCTCTCTGTTAGAACTAGTTAAACTGATTTTAAATCAATTAATTGAGTTAAACGATTAAAACTCACAAATAATTGCAACTAGACCCCCTAAAATGATGGGAGAACTCTAACTTAAATTTCCTAAGCTAAATAAGTCTTCCTGACTCATTTTACTAATACAAGTTGTCATGAGATGAAATTACAATTTCTCTTCCAATTTAATTAAGCGAAAATTAAATTAGAAGCCCCCTTGGGTGCCATTTCTTGGTGACATTTCAACAATCCCTCTCAAAAAGAAAGGTATTATCTACTACCTCGATCTTGTCTCTATGGAACTTGATTTTGCTTCTTGCCAAAGCCTTCATCAATATTTTCACATCGTGCTCTTCGATGGGAATGTACTTTAATGACATAATCTGCCTCTGCACATAATCTTTGAGATGGTGATGCAATATATATATATATATATATATATATATATATATATATATATATATATATGTATATATATATATATATATATATATATATATATATATATATATATATATATATATATATATATATATATGCTTGGACCTATCATAAAAAATTGGATTAACTAAGAGTTTGATGCAACTATGGTTATCACAATGTATCACCATCGGATTCATCTGTCAAACAAACAAACCAACAAATATCTTAATCATTCAGATGGCCTCACATGCTCCATGAATAACCACCTTGTAATTTACCTTCAACTGAGTGTAACCGATCTCTGCTTCTATGTTGTACTGTGAACTGTTGTCGATCTCATGCTAAATATGCTCCCTAATGTGATCTTCCTTGTCGGACACTCAATATATCG
The DNA here is from genome assembly GCA_034641835.2 of Pinus albicaulis. Classification (NCBI taxonomy): domain Eukaryota; kingdom Viridiplantae; phylum Streptophyta; class Pinopsida; order Pinales; family Pinaceae; genus Pinus; species Pinus albicaulis. Next base: position 109,858 of record JAXQQM020081681.1, read on the forward strand.
ATCAAGCCTCACAGCCACTCCTTTGTCCGTCTCAGTAATACTCAAGAGCCCATACTTTCTAGTGCCTATGAGATATCTCAACACATGATTGGTTTCCTTCCAAAATAGCTTGGTAGGCTTAACCATATCTTGGCTAAGTTGGTTAACTGTGTAGCATATTTTTGGTCGCGTGTTCACCAAATACATGAGTGAACCCACAATTTGCTTGTAAGCAATAGCATCCACTACTTCGCATGAAGTAGCATACTCCTTCCTCTAGTTTCCTGCTAGATGAGCCTCCATGGGTTTATTTCCCTGCATGTGGAACTACCTGAGGATCTCATTGGAATACTTTCCCTAAGATAAAAATAAATCCCCATCTCTTTGCTATATTTCCAATCACAAGAAATAGTGCAAGAGCCCCATGTCCTTCATCTCAAATTCTCTTGTAAGATCCTCTTTGCGAGACTTGATGAGCTACTCACAACCTGTCAGTATCATATCATCGCCATAAAGCAAAATAATCAACATCTTACCATCTATCACAATATGATAAATGTTCACATCCACTACACTCTTGGTGAAGCCCAACTAAATGAAATAGTTGTCAATCCTAGTGTACCAATCACAAGGTGCTTGCTTCGGCCCATACAATTCTCTCTTGAGTATGCACACATGCGACTCCCTGCCTAAGGTCTCAAAACCTTAGATTTTCTCAAAGTACACCTATTCCTCAATAAATCCATTGAGAAAGGTTTTCTTTACATCTATTATCTTCCATCTCGTTTGTGCTGAGAGTGCAATGATGGATATGATAGATGAGTACCTTGTGACTGGAGCATAATTCTCATCATTGTCAATCCCCTCCACTTGAGAGAACCCTCTGGCCACAAATCTAGCCTTGTGCTTATCCACACTCCAATCTGCTACCTGCTTCACCTTGTAGACCCACTTGGATCCTACAACTGACTTCCCCACTGATCCTGGGACAACTTCCCATGCATTGTTTCTGATAATGGAGTCCTAGTCCTCAACCCACATTGGCTACTACACTGCTTCCTCAAAATAGGATGGTTCTATCTCAATACCTTCGATCATAAGATATATGTCTCTAGTGTACTGCTCTGGGACCTTCTCTGCCTGCCTTGTGATGTGGGTGCTATCGCATTCTCTCTCGCATCTAGCAACAATATGTCAACTGCTATGGTGCACTTCCTTCCATATTTGGTGGATTGATCTGCATGAGTGGTTTCTATGACTCTCTATTCCTCTGCTTATGGTTTCTCCACATCCTGAAGTTTATATTATGAAGCCAAGAGCTCCTTAAATTCATGCAACTCAAGCTCCCTCTGAAGGGACAATCTATGGTTTTCTCTTCATCGAATTTCACAACTCTTCTGACCATTGTCATCATGTGTGTTATAAAGAGCACTCGATAGTTGTGAGGTGTATCAATGTACCCCACAAATATACCCAAATCTGCTGTTGGCTCTAACTTATTCCTATAATATTTGGTCACATGGCAGTAAACATATGAACCGACATTTTCTTGAGAAATCCAACACTTCGAGAATGTATGATCTAAGGAAAATTTCAAGGATGGAAAATTATCTTGAAGTTTAAAAATTTGGAAAATATCGCTAGTCCCTAATATGCAAACTATAAAATTTGTATTGATGTATTTGTAAAATTATTCAAAATTATAACGATATTATATATATTGTCTATATAATGTTGGTGATTTTTAACGTAAAATAATTTTATATTATAAAATTTGGGCGAATCATTTTTATAAAAAAATGGAAATTGGCGAATCTTTTTTTGGAAAAACCAAGGAAAATTAGCCCACCTGTGAATATTAGCCTCTAAAATTTTCCATGGTATGATCTTTCTTCTGCATGAAGAAAATCCAACACTTTATTGAAAAATCATCAACAAAAATCACATAATTCCTTTGTTTTGTCATGGAAGTTATCGGGAACGATCCACTCATGTCTGAGCGAACTCTCTCAAGGATCGCCTTGGCTCGCATTTCCTTATCGTGAAAATTCACTCTTTGTAAGTCTTGTAGAAATTTGTTGCATGATCTTCAAATAGTTGTGGTGTATATATCCCAATCTCATATGCCATAACTCACTGATGTCTCAGCTCTCCACCTTATTTGATTTTGTAATCAAGGAATCATAGTCTTTGATATCCAATTTGTAGAGGTTCTGTACTAGAAGCCCAATATTTTTCACCTGTCTCGTGGCTTTGTGACAAAGGAATGCCTTTCCTTCACTAAATATCACATCATATCCACATCTTCCAACATAGCAAAAAAAACCAAATTCTTCTTTAAACTAGGAACACACATGACATCTTTTAATGTGAGTGGATTACCTGACTCCCTCTGAAAGGTAAGTTTACCTACACTGGTGGTGCTATACCTCCTATCATCACCCATCTCAATGTGCATATAGAGATCCTTATCCTCCAAGATACTGAAGAATTATTTTTTGTCGGTCATATGGAGCGAAGCTCCATTACCGAAGTACCATACATAACCCATCATTGATGACACTGTTAACACTAGAAAATCGTAAAATCAAAAGATGACATTATTTAATGTCAAGAAGAAGGATTTACAGGGTTGGAAGACATTAGAGAATCTGGAAAGTATTTAAAAATCTCTAAGGTTTGAGGAAAAATCAAATTTGAGCAAGTCATAAATTCTTTTGTGCGCATAATCCTTTGCGAAGAGCGCCTTTGCGTGCCTTTTGAACCAAAATTTGGGAAATCCTAGGAGTGGTGAAATTCACTTTCTGGGACCACAAAAAGAACACTCCAGGATAGTGATTCCTCACTTGAAGTCGCCTAAGGACAACCACCAAAGTCTCCTTAGTCATCAAGGGAGAACACAATATTTGTGGCAGACAAAGGAATCATCCCCCTCTCTTGGGTCACCATACACAATGTACCAAAAGAGGGAAGGAGGATTTTAATTCTCCTATATAAGGCCACAATGAGATGAAGAACTTGAGAATACATTTTTATGCTAGTTATAATTACCCAAGCAATACCAGAAGTGTGTGATTCGTAGCTGAAGATAGAGGGGACTCAATTGTTGACCATCCAACAAGTTCAATCCACCATAGTAGAGAGAGGGATAATTTGCACCGACTCAAGCTTGGAAGTAAAAAAATATTTGCATTAGGACTTGAGACCCATGTTCTAAAGGCCCTTTGGAAAGAGGGTTAAAGTTTCATCCTCATTTCCTACCAGCACTCAATAAGAGGGGCCGAAGAGCCACTGTTTGGATTATTGAAGTTGTTTGACTCTATTCAGAACTTTTGTTTATTTTTTTTAGTTTTAGTTAAGTTTTAGTCTATATATGCATGCTATTTATCTATCTAGTATGTTTATGATTCTAGCTTGCTCCACTAACTTTCTTGACTCCACTTATTTTTATGCATGTGACCAATAACTTAAGTGGGTAAACCACACCCCTTAAGTTGGCGTGATTTCATACATGCGTGCACCAAACACACTAAGACAGACACCATGCATACAATGAGAGTGAAATCCAACTCGAATTGTGAAGTGAGTGCTTCACCTGCTGCTTCTCTTAGGGCATTCTTTTTGGTCTTATTTTGTGGACAATTTGTGGCATAGTGTCGATGCTCATGACGGGTGAGACATTTTACCTTTGAAAAGTCTCACTTTTTCCCTGCCTTTCTAGAATCTGATTTGGAATGGGATGCCTTCCCTTTCCCTTTATTTTCCTTTCCATCCAAGGAACAATTCTCCTCATCATTATTCTTTGATGAGGATCCATCTCTAGTGCTCCGTTGAATCTCTTATTGTACCCAATCGGACCATAATTGCTCCTAGGATAGTAGCTTCTCCATCCTATTCAGAGTCTTGGTAACTATACTAGCACTTGGGAAGTCCTATAAGAGTTTGAATCACCAAATCATCCTTTGTAACTGTTATCCCAGCACTTCCAAGATCATCTCGAAATTGAGTGAACTTCGTCAAGTATTTTTGGATTGTGTCGCCCTTTTCCATCTTGATATTTTTGAGCTTTTATTTCATCGCCAGCTTCCTATGGTGACTGTTTTAGTGAAACAGATCTGTCAAGGCCTTCCACATAGCATATGGAGTTTCCTTTCCATGGAGACTCAAGACAATATGATATCGAACTACCTCTAACAACATTCTTCTCAACTTTGCTACATGCTTCTTCCATGCATCAAGAAGTAAAGCATCTGCTGTTGCAGGCTGGCGAATATCAATGTCAATGAATGCCGTCAATTCATTGTCCTCGATCATTTCCTCCATCCTTTCCTTCCATTCTATGTAATTAAAATTTCCCTCAAGGGCATATTCGAGTCTTAAGACATTGAAAGAAATCTTAATCTGCTACTCGGTCCTGAAGAATAAATCTACAAATTCGATGTACCTGTTCAAAACAATCCTTGGTTCTTCTCTTCTATTGTGATTCTTGGAACTTTGATACCGTGTATAAAATCTAACCAAGGGATTAAGTCTGATCTTGTAATGTATTAAAACAAAATACCGAATCCTTCAACAAATTTACGGAAACCAAATTCGATAGCACAATCACATAACAAGTAAGAGAAATAAATAGTCAATCGCACAACACAAGATGTATCGGGGAAAATCCATTGCTCAAAAACTCGCTATTTGTATATTGTATAAATTCAATACCATGAAATAATACAATGTTTTCTCTCATCGAGAAAATTCTGCACTCTGTTGACTATCTCACTCTAATCTATGAAAAATCAGTCAAATACATAATCATTTCTCAACCTTTGTCTGACGAGGCTTTCTCATGCATTCCTGGAGGAATTTTAACCCTATTCAATAGGAAATTCCCAAGAATTGGTTTTGCAATTCATTCAAGGCTTCTTGATGACTCTATACATGACCTATATAAGTTTCTAAATATACAAATAGTAGCTATCTTCCCTTTAACCTCAATCTCAATAGGCCTTCCTTAGAAATTACATGCAACAACTATTTATAGCGAATTATCAGTTAATTGATTAATCACTACTTGTGAATTAAATCATATTTAATTCACTAGACCTCTCACCAGCTCATCTCTTAGTTAGAACTAGTTAAAGTGATTTTAACTCAATTAATTGAGTTAACAAATTACAACTCACAAAATAATGTAACTGGACCCCCTAAAATGTTGGGAGAACTCTACATGCCTCCTCTCTGACCTCCAAATCGAATTTCCTAAGCTAACTAAGTCTTCCTGACTCAGTTAACTAATACAAGTTGTCATGAGATGAAATTATAATTTCACTCCCAATTTAATTAAGGGTAAATTAAATCAGAAGCCCCCTTGGGTTCCATTTCTTGGTGCCATTTCAATAGTTTATGTTCCATTTGAATAGAGCAACTACTTTTTTTTTAGTAAAACTTCAACAAAACGTAGATTCATGTGATATCAATTGTAAAAAATTATTGGTTGTTGGAGAGATGTTAGGTACTGTGTCTGAAGAGCTCCATCGGGTTGGACACGCATGAGCCTAGAGCTAAATGTTCCACAACATATCTTTCCTATTGTATGGGCACCTACAAAACATATGAATCACACAATATTTAAAATTATTCATAACAAGTCATTTGCTAGTGCTCTCAGTTTCTAGTACCTTTTTTTGTTGCATTCACATTAAATGAATAACAATAAATGTTTTGATTTAGATAATGCAAGTATAGATCTTTCAATTACAGGTTGAGTGATAATATAAAAAACAATACAATAAATTAATTAATTAACAATCTAGTTTGAAGAAGGTTTATAATTTTAATTGAGTTATCAATGGTTATTACTTCTATGGTAGGGATTTAAGTCTATAGAATATTTTAGAATATTTTTAATTGTATATTTAAATCAAAGTGAGTTTTATTTCCAAAACTATATATATATATATATATATATATATATATATATATTCTTTTAATTAATGAATAGTTACAAATTAAAAGAAAATTTCATATGAACTATTGTCATAGGAAATGACTTATGATTATTGACTATGTAGTATTGATGAGACATAGAATTGGCACAACATATTTTAGCAAATACTATTTATAGATTAACAATCTTCATGATAAAGTTTGACGAATTTCCATGATTAATAATCTTAGGGTAATCTTAATACATTTTTTTCTAAAATATATTTATTCAATTTATATATTAATTTTTTAATAATTTTAAACAAAGTTATATTTAATTAATTCTTATTATTTTTAAAATTTTATAAATTGATAACTAAAAAAAATTATCTTCCTTTTAATTAATAGGGTTGCGATACTTGTAACATAAACCAGGATACTATAAATTATTTTATTCCTCTAGACATTTTTAGAGGTTATATCATACTTGACCTGTGGCTTGAAAAGACTCGATGATCACGCCTAGCTTGGGCCACAAAAACCCTTAATATGACTGGATTTTTGCCCAGGGAGTTTCGAACCGGCGATCTTCACATCGCAAAGTGACTTAATGGTATGCCCCATGAACGTCTATTCTACAATCTATGGGCATTCCTCTATGTCCTTTATAGGCACAATGTTCTAGTGATTCTTATATAGATAAATGGATAGATAGATGGGTCTACCTGGAAGCGTGACCAGATCTTTTTGTGTGAGGCCTACACCCTTAAAATTTTGAACTAGTGCTAAAATATCCGACGTGGGGCCTGCAAAGCTTTTATTTCGGCTGCTTTGATTGTTGTTAGGCTATCCCTTCTCCCCAACTGCACGTCCAATGATGGTCCTCCTGTCTGCTCATACCAAAAATAAATTCTCCAATGTTACTGATATATAATCTTCATAAATATCCAATGTGATAAAATGGAAATTTATGAAATAAAATTTACAAAGACCACTGAATCCTGGGTTGTCACTGTAAGTATATCAACATAAGAAACATTTCCAGGGCATGCTGATTCAATATCTTCTTTGATGGAATCTATGTCTTTCAAATCATGGATAGAATTGAGGTTAGGAGTTGCTTTCTTCTTCCCTCAAAAGTCGGCATGTCATCCAACAACACTAAACCATCACATCCTTGTACACAATTTTATTCTCTAAACTTTATATATCTATATAAGCTAGGTCTTCATTTTCTTTGTAAGCCAAATGTTTCAATTATAATTCAGAAAAATTACATCATCTCTAAGATACTGACCATCACTGACCCATTGCTTAGGTAATTAGACCAAGGAAGAGTATAGTTCAATGTACCAAAATTGAAAAGAAAAAAACATTGAATTGACCAAAGAACTAGGAATTGTGTTATTGTCCCATAGATAAGAAATCCAACAATTAAACATAGTAATAAAATAACTCTAAAATGTTACAAATTCAAGGAAGACTCCCTAATACTAGAGTCAATTAAAATTTCTTCAAATATGGAGCCAAGATTCCCCAACAAAATTAACATAAAATTCCAAAGAATAAGCATAAGAAACAATAAGAAACAAAATTACATCAAGAGGACATTGAGGTGTACAAGTTGATAGGTTTATCCTTGACCTTACATGGAAATGGAAAGGGATAACTCAGAGGCAAACCCATCTCTAACCTAGCTCATCATCCTTCCAGATCTAGCAATAGATTCCTCATCTTGTCCAGCATGTGCATTGGATTGTCTTGAGTTTGGCACCTATCCACAAAAATATTACCAATAAGAAACTTAATATGATACTAGAGACCCACCATGTGTAGCTAGCGGTTTTAATACCCTGATGAATTAATTTTTTCTTGAACCTAAAGAGTGGACACTTTCAAAACCTTTGAGTCCTTAGTTTCCTATCTCTCTTGATAGATTTACTTTTCCACATTCTAAATTTTATCTTGTGTTTCTAACAAATTATGTTCGTTGTAGCCTTATGTTAAGGGTATGGCCTAGAAGTGCATCCTAGAACCACCCACCATGCCTATTCCTCCTCCCCTAGAGTAGTGAGCTCATTTTTGCATCATGGCCTCTAGAGGAAGAAAAACATAGCTCAAATTATGATAGTATAGGCCTGTAAAATGGAGAAGGCATTAAAACAATAAGACAAATATATTATCTTGTGAGGAGGGAAACATCTGAGGTGGCCTAAGTGAACACCTCTCCTTCTATAATGGCTAGTTGATGCAGGAGCATCAACCCCTAGGTAATCCATTTTTCCTAAACCCGAAGAGGTCATGAGATTTTCCAAAGGGGAGAGGTTTTCTCCAATAATAAATTGTATAAATTTAGGAATAGAGGAATTTTAATTTAAAAACAAGTTTCCAAATCCTAAGAGAATATAGGATGTGATTTTTTTGTAGTGGGTTAGTGTTTTTTCCAATTGGGCATTTAACAAAATGACAAGTGTTAGGGTGATGGGTGTTTTATGTTGGGACAAATCTCCCATTTTTCTTGTTTTGTTAATATATTTATGAACCATTAGGAGCATTAGAGAAATTTTGAGGTTTAAAATGGGTCTCCTAAGGAATATTATAAAATAATAGTGGAAATAATAAAATAGGATTAGATTACCTCATCAATTTTTGGAGGGAAAAAGTAAAAAATTGCTTTTTCAACTCGTATTTTCAATTTATTGCCCTATGATTTTTCTCGAATTTTGAACGGGAGCACTCATTGGATACGTAATTTAATTTTGCATCCTAGGAGTAACCATGGTGCATAATTTTGATGAAACCTACTAATTTGAATATGGAAAAACTAGTTTTGTTGTGCTATCTTACTCATTAGTATAAAATAATAGTGTGCTTAAGGATTGTCTCAAATAGCAAGTTATAAGAGGGTTTATGTGTCAAGTTTGTGTGTATTTTATGAGAAAATCATGAAGTAAATTAGCCTTAAACCACATATGCAACAAGAAAGTTGCAGAGTATAAAACACAACAAACACATTACATAGAGCTGATAAAGGAGTTCACCCCTCCTCGGCTACATATACTTGGACCTGCTTCAATGGCTAGGCCCTCTTTGTATTAATTTTAAATTATATGATTACATGCACCTAAATTTCTCCAATGGCTCTGTAGCCCGCTCCATTGGATTTATCAAACCCCAAAACCCCTAAGGAGCCTCTTGTGGATATGCAAATGGTTTTTAAGTGGAGCAGATGTGGCCTCCTCTCCTGGTGGCCCTAGGCATATTTAATCTTCAAACGGGAAAAATCACTCCCATAAGTGCTCCTCTGCCTTTGAAACCTATGCCAAACTGCTCAGAGCATCCAAATATGCTAGTATTGACTCTTTCTGAACCTAATTTGTCAAAAAATGCCAAAGTTATGGCTTCTTCAGTTTCTCCTAGAAAATCTTCAAAACTGGAGCAACTCCAGTTAACCCCAACAAAAATGGGGGTCCTCTGAAATTAACGGACTCCGCTAAACTAACTGCTAAGTTAAGTGCAGGTTAATTAGTGGATAAGAACACATTAACTGAGGTTTAGGCGTGTTAAGTGTGATTAACATAATTTCGCATTAAGAAAATAAATTAGTGCTTAAACCTAGTTTAAGGGTTAAATTAACTCGCATTAGTGGTAATCCTCTGCCATGTATGAATAGGACTCCACTTGGTCACGGGTGCGTGGTCTCGTGGTGAGGGGTTTGTCCTTCAGGGCTGGCCCCTACTTTACCCCTGCGAAAATTACATTCGAATTCAAATATCTATGAACCACAATATAATATGCCATATTGTCTAGTGTAGTTGGTATGCATGTTGAGTGTTGTGGGCGAGATCGCGGGGTCGACCTCTAACTCAATCGGTCCTCCCCATAAAAATTTTCTCCACCACACCATATGAAATTCGACCTTTACATAACCAAATTTTTGGCCTTTAAATTTGTCCTTTGAGGGGCAAGTGGAGACGTCCGAGCTAGCCACGTGTCGAGACCCCAATGGTCCTCCAACATCCAACCACAAACTGACATGTTCTCATAACTCATTCTAACCATAAACTGAAACTTGTTAGCACATAATTGGCTATAGTAAAATAAAAAATTTGACCACTTTGACCCTGTTTGACCTTGTTTTTGAAAATTCTCATGTTTGGCAAAGCAGACAACAAGCTCTAACTTTCACATACGGAGTCAGTTTTCCATGAAACAAAGTGCATTAGAATGAGGAAGATGAGACCAATCCATTCATTTAGGTTTCAATTAATTCTAAAAAATTTCATTTTTTAGCAATTTTTCCCCCAATTTAGATTCTGATCACTCCTTCCCACTGACAGGATTTTGGACCCATAAACGTTGGTTACCCGATGAGAGTTTAATACTCTTATATTTTCCAAATTCTATCAACTTGATTCTACTTGGAAAAATCTCCATGACAACCACTTTGGTTCACTAACATGCCTTACCTTACAAATTGCTTAGTACTTCAACCAATGTCCTCCTTTCGCTGCTAACCTAATCCAACATTTGGTGGTTTCTTGTTGATTGATTAAACACCTTGATGTACCAAAGAAATCCCTCATTTCTTGGAAATCTTGTCTGATGGCCTTCTCATTGAGAATCATGTTCCTCATTTTCACACACATGCATTCGATGCAAGCTTCTCCTTGGAAACCATTTTTCCAAGTTAATCCCATGTAAGTGAACTAAAAAAATGAGTTCCAATATTAGTAATCACAAGAAAATAAATGACTATTATTTTTACCTCCACTATTCTAAATTCCACATCTAGAAGAATGAATTTACCATCTCTTTCGCTTCTTGGCGTCAACACATCAAATGGTCTACAATGGCTGCTATTTTGGCTGCAATTTTTTTTGGCATCTTTTCCCTCTTTTTGTGTATGGGTTCCATCATCCTCTAGTATTGACATGATGCTCATGCCATGATTTGAGAATAAAGGCTAATCATGAGCCTCTTTCTCAAGAGTGGACCTTCTAAAATCTTGAAACATCTTGTCACAAACAAAACCATTAACTTGAAAAAAACATCATGCAAGAAACACAACTTGACAACCTCTTCCTTTTGCTCCTTCAAGGAAACAAGTGTCACATCCTATGAACATCACTATGTATTCTTACATCTTGGTGTCCAAATAAAACATTTGTGTAATTTGTTGTTGGGTTAGACAAAACATGCCTATTCAAACAACTGACTCTCAAGTCAAACAAAAGCATGTCACAACACTTGACGATTCTTTGCATAAACAACAAGAATTTCACATCTCATGAAACAATTCGTCAACATCACCCTTTCATCCTTGGAGACAAAATTAACTCTTCAAAGTCGATAAGACACACATGTAACAATCAATCGACCAACACAAGTCGACACTCATGCATGTTCAAGCACAATGAAACTATAAAAAATTCCACTATGCACACACACAAACTCTCATTCATGTATACAATTCTCAACTCTCTCATAAGTAAAATCATAAGTACAAGAATCCCATTGGTATGTACGAGTACTTAAAGAGCTAAAATGACCAAATTTTCTGCAGCAAAGTTAGTCAACATACTCCACTTTCAAACACCTTCCTAGCGTAAACATGCAGCGTGCATTCTAGAGAAAAAGAAATTCATTCAAATGCAAACTGCAACTACAAATTTCCATATTTTTTTCATCTAAGTGAGTCAACATAACTCTATTTTTCCAACATCTTTCTTCATGCAATATACATCATACTTTCAATATAAAATAAATGCATTCAATTGGCAAAGAAATGCATCAATAAGGCAAGATTTTCATTAATCATCAAAAGAAATGCAAGGCCTTCATTGGTTAAGAAATCTAACCATATTTTTCCAAACATGACACTTCTTTCAGCTGCACTTCATCATGTATATCATCCTGATCCACATCAATTATGGAATCCTCTTTTCCATTCTTGTCAATCTCTCTCTCTGCCTTCTTCAAATGTCGTGGATTAGCTGCTGGATACAAAGTCCAACACTTGTCTATAAGATGACCCTACTTATGGAAATGAGTGCAAAATATTTGCATCTTCTTTTCAACATGGTTTTCATTGTCCATTGCAACTTTGGCTTTCTCTTTTCTTTGTTTTGAAAGTTTCCTGTGTATGGCTATCTTCTTCCAACACCCCGAAACAGTATGGTTATTCAAACTACAAAAGGAACATGAAAATTTTATCCGAATTGTATGTGAGGTTTTTCCATGTTTATCATAATAAAAAACAACTTGATAAAAGGTAGATTTATACCTTGCACATTCACCTTTGTCGCCTTCTTTAGGAGGTCAATTTATGAGGTAGTGGCTCTCTTCGGAATACCAACAATGGCTTCAATGACTTTAGAGATTTCAACATCCTCTTGTTTTCCATTTCCATTATTTGCATGCTTATGAGCATCTTCTTGAAAAGTGGGTGTAAAACTTTTTCTTTCCTCATGAACACAAATTTCACAAGATTGAGGTAATGAAAATGTTATGAAAGTCCTTCCTGAAACACCTTCATGTGCCTCCTTGGCTTTGGAGCATTCTCCATCATGTTGTCCATAACCAAGAGCCAAATACCTAGGCATTTCCTCTAAGAAAATTGGCTCAAATATGCCTTGTGCATGTTTTCTCAATTATTTATCTTCATAGCCCATATTCATCAACAATTTGGACCCTATTCTTCTAGTGTGTCTTTCAAAAACACCAAAACATTCGTCTTGAGAGGAAATTGAAGATAAAATTTATTTTCATACCTCATTTTCATGCACATACTTGGCTAGGCCTATTGGCATCATGGAGTTGAATCCCCATCTCATGCATCTTTGCTAGAGTTTCATTTGAAATATGGAGTCGAGTCTCCATCTCATGCATATTTTCAAGAAGGTCTTGCTTCTCCTCCTTCATGTCAATCAATTGCTCTTAAATTATAGTTCTCTCCTTCTTAACTTCATACATCTCTTGCACCATATCTCTTATGATGTAGAGCTTCTGCAACATCTCTTTATAAAAGAGCCCTGCTTAGGAATATTGGTTAGAAATTGTTCTAAATGAAGCTGCCATCACACTTGTAATGCATAAAAAGCTTCTTTTCTATCATTTGAGAGCTAGGTCCTCATCCTTGACCTTCTCCTAAAGAGAGGAGATACACATAAACTTGCACACAGTTAAATTCCCCTTGCATAATTACAAAACCAATAGCTAATATTCTAGATATTCTTGGAAAACCATCTCAAGCCTAAAATGAGCTAAACTTTGCTCTGATACCAACTTGATATGAACATGGACAAACTAGTTTTGTTTTTCTAGCTTCCTCATCAATATAAAAGAAAAGTGCGTTTAAGGATAATCTCAAATCGCAAGTTATAAGAGGGTTTATGTGTCAAGTTTGTGTGTCTTTTATGAGAAAATCATGAAGTAAATTATCTATAAACCACATACAGAAAAAATAAATTGCAGAGATTATAAAATACAACAAACACATTACACGGAGCTGATAAAGGACTTCACCTCTCCTTGGCTACATCTCCTTGGAATTGCTTCAATGGCTAGTCCATATCTGGATTAATGGTAAATTATCTGAATACATGTAGCTATAGCACTCCAATGGCTCTGCAACTTGCTCCATTGGATTCAGAAGATCCAAAAACCCCTAAGTAGCCTCTTCTGGCTCCGCAAATGGTTTTTAAGTGAAGCAGATGTGGCCTCCTCTCTTGGTGGCCCTAGGCATGTTTAATCTTCAAACAGGAAAAATCACTACTAGAAGTGCTCCTCTACCTTTGAAACCAATGCCAAACTGCTCAGAGCATCCAAATCTACTGGGATTGACTCTTTCTTGAGCCCAATTTGGTCAAAAAATTCCAAAGTTATGGCTTCTTCAGTTTCTCCTTGAAAATCTCCTCCAAAACTCAAGCAACTCTAGTTAACCTTGACAAAACTAGGGTCCTCTGAAATTAATGAACTCCGCTAAGATAACCGCCAAGGTAAGCGTAGGTTAATTAGTGGATAAGCATGCATTAACTAAGGGTTAGGTGTGTTAAGTGCGCTTAATATAATTCTGCATTAAGAAAACATATTAGTGCTTAAACCTGGTTTAAGGGTCAAATTAACCCGCATTAGTGGTAATCCTCCCCCAGTTATGAATAGGACTTTGCCTGGTCATGGGCGCGTGATCCCGTGGTAAGGGGTTTGCCCTTTGGGGTTGGCCGTCGCTTTACCCTTGTCGAAATTACATTCGAATTCAAATATATATGAACATCAATATATGTTAAATCATATTGTGTAGTGTAGTTGGTATGCGTGTTGAGTGTTGCGGGCAAGGTTGCGAGGTCGACTCCGACCTCCACCGATCCTCCCCATAAAATGTTTCTCCACCACACTATATGAAATTCGACCTTTACATAACCAAATTTTCTACCTTTGAGGGGCACGTGGTGGCCTCCGGGCTAGCCACGTGTCGAGACCCGATTCGCCCTCCAATATCCAACCAAAAACTGATATATACCTAGAAACTGAGGCCAACCACAAATTGGCACTTATCATCACACCACTAGCCGAAGTGAAACAAACAAATTGACCCCTTTAACCCTGTTTGACCTTTTTCTTGAAAATTCACCTGCTTGGCAAAGTCGACAGCAGGCTCTAACTTTCACATAAGGAGTCGATTTTCGATGAAACAAAGTGCGCTGGAATTAAGGAGATGAGACCTATCCAGTTGTTTAGGTTCTAAGCGATTCTGAACACTTTCATTTTTTGGAAATTTTTTCCCCCAATTCAGTTTCTGATCACCTACTACATGAAAAAATGTGATTGCAATAATATTTTTTCATGTATTTTCACATTTTTTGTGTAGTAGGATCCATCAAACGTATACAACATGGGTACTCTTAATCGCATGAAAAAATAAATTCTGCATCAAACGAGTGCTTCCACTCGAAATTTGAGTAAATAAGTTGGAAATATATTTTTTATTTTATTTTTATCTTTTTACCCTTTTAGTCCAAAAATTGTGAATCATCTCACATAGTTGACAACATCGCATTGAATCTTATTGGTTCTTATAAGTTCATTTATATTGTACATTTTCATTTTGAATCTCATTTTTTACCTCAAAATTTCTCTAATGGATGCATATATGCACATTTTAGGAGCTTGATTCAACTAAGGGGGGAATAAAGATTTAGAGAGGTTTTGTAATCCTTTGAGCACAAAGAAAAATGATAGGGTAGGGAATGGCCACATTTTTGTATAATCGGGCCATATATTCCCATATATTAGAGTTTGATTAATGAAATCCTGGTTATATTCTTTTACATATATCTTTCTCCATGTATAAATATTGTGATGAGTGTATTTTTTTTATGTGTGTTATAACTCCTAGAGGGTTCTCCTAGTGAAAGGAAATCAAGAATCCTGTAGGGAAGTTTTAAAGCTTGTCAAGCGAATCAAAATATGGATTCGACTTTGGGAAAATGGCAGCATCTCTCTTTAGCTACGAGGTTGAACACCACTCATAAATTTGATGAGATGCATCAATTTCAGATATAAAGTTTCATGTTGAATAATGACATTGATGCCAATAAATTCTCTGTATTAGGGTTTGTTAAATCTCATATGAAAGAAATATAATTCAATAGCACTCTGCGTAGAATAACATTTTATATTGAAGTGAATGGAGCCTTCTTGTTGGAACAATAAAAAAATAATAAATTATTAACAAAGCAACAATCAAATTCATGTTATTATTGGCAAAAGAATTGGATACGATTCTTGAAGGGATGTGTCAGTCTCATACTTTTTCAAGGTAAATATCTACTGGAAATGTACTCAATTGGACTAAATTTTGGTCATTACTTTAAGCCTTAATCTTCATATTGATTTTCATTGAGGAGCATGTCCATTAAGAGATTACAAAGCTTAGTCCATCAAAAAATTGGATTCATGTTTGATATCCAATTCTCTTGCAAGTCTGAGACTTAAATATTTGGTAAATTTTGTGGGTGGAGCCAGGCACATGTCCCAGGTTATTGGTTAATCAAGTCTTGACCACATCTAGATCTTACTCTGTCTAGTTTTCAAATATAAAGTCTTGAGAAGGAGGAAGAGCACAGTTTTGAAGGATTTGGATGCTGTAGTTTGGATATGAAGTAAATCCTTTGGAGTTTGCTCTACCACCTTCCTTGGTAGGCAAGGCACATTAAATTTTGATGTTTTTGGTGGCATGCGAAGTGGTGAAATCATAAGAGGCCCCAACCCATCATCTCATGTCCTCATTATTTCAGCATTAACATTGCCATCAAATTATATATATATATATAATCCATTCTATGCATATCACATTAATTAATTGAAAACAATTATATATTATAAAAAATACCACACAAAGCTATATTTTTTTTTGAGAGTTTTAATAAAATTTTAAATAAAAATGTTATATAAAAAATATAAATAAAATCTATAAATTTTAAATTTATTTTACTATAAAATTAAATTAAAATAATGATGAGTCACATATGAAATTATGATATTTTACTACTTCATATTTAAATTATATTAATTATACATAGAAACATAATAATTATCATAAAACATTTTTATATGATAAGCATATAGTTTATTCTTTGTATATCACATTAGAATATTAAAGATAGATGTAAGTATATTTATTATAAACATTTCAATACTTTGCTATTTTACATATAAAGATATGAATTTTCTATATAATGTAAATAATATTATAAAAAATTAGTATAGATATATCTTAATATCAAATTTATATAAGATTGGAGATTTCTATGCTAAAATTGTTTTAATAAAATTAAAAATAAGAATGCTTTTATATATAGAAAGGTTGAGAAATTTATTACATCGATACTTTATTTATTTTGGAATGGAGATTAAAAATTATTGGGTGGATGGTAGGGATTTAATTTTTATGAAATATTAGAAAATATTATTGGTAATAGTAAAAAATCGAAGGTTAAGATTTATTTTGGAAGTAGCTATGCATTTTCCATCATTTTTATTAAAAAATGGCATAAGAACATGAATTATGTTTTTTCCTTATATATGTGGCATTAAAAATCTCCATAGTAAAGTAGAAGTGAATATCCATGGTTAAAAGTCATGCTATATATATTAAATTTTTTAGTAATTAATAATAATAAAAATATAATCCAATTAATTTTTATGATTTTTTTTAACTTTGTAAATGTGAAATGCATCAAAGTGTTTTAAGGCTAATCACAAATGTGAAATGCATCTAATCACAATGTTCACCAACTATTTAATTTATATAGCTTCCCTAGTTAGTAAGTAGATAGTAAGAATTTAAGGCCATGGAATATTTTGGATATTTTACTGTATTTTTATAACTATTACATATTTTTTTTTTTAATTACCAACCATTTCATTTATATAGCTTCCATATTATATAAATAATATTAAAACAAAAAACAAATTCTTAAATAAACATTTACAATTTAATCAACCTTTTAGTAATCCAAAGTTATAACACACATACGGACTATATCTTCCACCCAAAATAAATAAACCATAAACTATTTATATTCACATTGCACACACCATTGTAACTTTGACCAAAACATGATTTTAATAAATTGTTTTTTTCGACCAATATTTTTATATATTGTTGTAATATCCACCAAAGACATTACAAGTTGTAAACCGCACGCAATTTGAACATCCTGTAAACTGCTACTTACAGAGCATGTTACACACCTTTCCTAAATCCATTTGTCTTCTCGACTTTCTTGACTTGCAAGATTATCAGTTAGACTCCCTTGGTAAGGCCGTTCTCTTTGGTACATTCTAAATGGTTGATTCTCTTCGTAGATTCTGATAACATTTTAAATGTCAATATCAGCAAGAATCCTTTTTAATGTCAATATCAGCAAGAATCCAAGTTGGGAGAATTAATGTCAATATCAGCAAGACTCCACGTGTAGAGAACTCAACTGCCTCATGAGCACCATAGTTGACGAAATCCTTACTCACCACCTGAGGTGATAAACTGGGTCTCCATCTCATCCTAGAAACTCTACCACAGGAACCTTGATTTGTCCAGTTATTTACAGTGAAACCTCCAAACCTAAGTTTTATTAGTCAGTCTAATCCTCTGAAATCTTGTGTTTAATTTTAAAAATACTTTCAGTGTCTCGTACGGGAAGTATATCAGATTTTATTACTGTTTTGTGCTCGAACTCCTTCAAAACTTAACCCAAATCAGTTTCAATAGGTCTAATACTACATAGTAACCCTGTCCTTCAGCTTCAAGCCTTTAAATCAGATAATAGGGTAGATACAACCAAAATGTTTTTGGGTTATTTCTGGTGGTTATAGGCAGAAGGGTTGTTATCTCTTTTATCCCGATTCAATTTAGTATGATAACAAATATTATATACTAGCTATGTGTCTATAGATATTATTATTTTTTGTAAATAAGGAGGGACCTTTCTATTTTCTATTGATAAAGATAGGACAAGATACAATATATAATTGTTACTATGACCTCAACCTGCCCGTAGGAAACCTGGTCTGTTGGTCATTTGAGTGCATTGAAAGCATTCCAAAATTGAAATTGTCTCATTCTCCTATAAGCCGCATTAACTATCTGTCGTACTACAGCGATATGGACAAATGTATAAGATAGGATTAAGTTCATATACTGTCAAAAACTGCATAAAAGTAAAATACTACTAAGTCTATCCATTTGAAGAAGAAACAGGAGCTGGATCCTTCACATTTGATCCTGGCATGTCTACCTGCTGCATCTGCTGGAGCATTTTCTCCATGGGGCCCACCTTGTCGATTACTTGATATTGTGTTATTTTAATATGCTGCAGTTGGCTTTGAATATCTCCCAATAGATCTTTGAGGTGAAGTTCTATCTTGAATTGTCCTGCTTTTTCCTCGCCAGGCTGAAAGCTTTGCATAGCTTTTGCCAGAAGACATTTCACTAGCCAATAGGTATGAATGGTCTGATTAAATAAGGTAAGACGTCCACGGGTGTTGCCTGGGTCCCGTATGAAATCCAAAATTTTGGCTTCAGTTTCATTATCTTCAGGATCTGTTTGAAGATCTCTTTCCCATCCTCGGATTTGGTGGTGTACTGGTGAAGAATTACCCATTATGTAGTTTACTACCAGGTTCTCCA
Organism: Pinus albicaulis; assembly: GCA_034641835.2. NCBI lineage: Eukaryota > Viridiplantae > Streptophyta > Pinopsida > Pinales > Pinaceae > Pinus > Pinus albicaulis. The sequence continues at coordinate 128,948 of JAXQQM020081681.1, forward strand.
AGTGTTCCTTATTCGTTTTTCTTCCTCGTTTCTGTGGTACATAATCCTGCTGAACCTGCTGCTTGCCCTTGCTAATGTCAGAACGAGTGCGGTGCTTCCCCATAATGAGGGTGTTCCTAAACATAAGACCATACAGACAAGTGGGAATAGTAAGACCGGTGAACACATTAATTGAGATACCTTCGCTTATTCTATGACTCGACGCGGACTGGTATCCACTCCTGTACAGAGGTTTCAAAACCTCTTCCATATTGCTGAGAACCGCAAGCTTTGTGATTCTGTCCCAAGAACCAGAACTAAAGAGACCAATCATTTGCTTTTCCCATTCGAAAAACAAACCAGAACTACACGAAGGCGGAGGGCTTAGGAGTCAGAGAAATCGAGAGCGAAAGTACCCTGGAAAAAGCATTTGGCTATAGGTGTTACAGATGACCTGTGGCCAGCTAGTAGAACAAGAGCCGAGAGATATGGAAGCTTGAGTCTCCACATGGCTGGAAAAAGGCGAATTATTAGGCGTGCTTCTACAACCTACAGGCACTTGGATTCTAACCCACATACAATCCCCAGTTTGCAAATGAATTATGAATGAATATCTCATAACAGACGAAACAACCCGATGACTCTTATGGTGAGTGGTTAAGGTTCTAAGGAGAGGCAGAGTCCAAAGTAAACAGGGGTCCCGGAAACAGGGACGGACAGGGTGCTGCAGGGGAATACACGACCAGAGAAGAGGGTGTGAAACCCATACAAACTTAAATTGCTTCAACCAGAACTTTACACAAGCTATGAACTCCATAAAAATGAGATGGAGAACTGATACATACCCTGTATGAGAAGCGTAATTGACAGTATGAGTTGCGCGCCTTCTCTTCGACTCCCAAGCACTTGCATGCGAAAAGCTTTGCATGCGCAATTGGGGTAAAGGAGGGCGGTTACATACCTGAAACGAAACTTCCCGTGGGTGGACTGTCAGAACAGCCTGGTACAGAGTTATCATTCCGATGGAGATGCTCTCACACTGCAGTGATCTGCAATGACGGTGCTGCATTATGTATATTAATTGTCCGGAGGGTGGCGTGCCATCATATTACGACGATCTGCCAGCTGTTCACCCCGATCGGGGGGGTGTCTATAGATATTATTATAACCATGTGTCTATAGATATTATTATATTGATCTTTTTTATATATAAAACATATTTCTATATATATAAACAACATCCAGATATCACATAACATCAAAATATAAATTTATGAAACATATTCGAAAAAGACATATATATTCAAAATAAAAATAGAAACATGTTTATTCAATATTAAAAATATTCACCTTTACATCCTTCATGTCATAATATGATAATAATACCAGTTTATAAATATTGTTATATTAATCTCACTCTCAAAGTAAAATAAAAGAAAGGAAATTTCCCTTGATCAGATATTTCAGCATTGAGTCAACATCAAAAGATCCTTTACAAGATATTTCAGCACTGAGTCAACATCACATGACAATAAAATATGAATTTATGAAGATTTAAAAAAAACTTCTTATATTAAAAAGAAAAACATGCTATTCAATATTAAAATATTCGACTTTACATCATTAGTGTGATAATAATACAGTCTGCCAGGAATAGAGCATAATACTGGTTTTCAGTAAACCTTCACCAGAACGTAGATTGGCATAATACTGGTTGTCAAAAGTTACTGGGGTATCCAAATCTAATGAAGCTAGAGTCGTTATTAATAACAAAACCAGGAGAGAAAAGTTGTTGGAGAGATGTTAGGTACTCTGTTTGAAGAGTTCGATCTGGTTCGATTCCCATGAGCCTAGAGCTGAATGTTGCACACCGTGCCTTTCCTATTGTATGGGCACCTGCAAAACATATGAATCAGTTAATATTAAAATTATTCATAAACAGTTCTTCGGTGGGTTTATTAAAACACCCATTTTTGAAAAAATTATCAGCGCTCCCAGTTTCTAGTCCCTTTTGCTGTGGCATACGGAATATAGGAATGACAATAAATGTTTTGATATAGATAACGCAGGTATAGAGCTTGAATTTATGGTTGAGTGTTAATAAAAGAAACAATACAAATATATTAACAATGGATACATATTCAAACAAATGAACATAATTTTGTATTGTAAGATAAATTGGATAGTACAATAGTTAGAGTGGTAGGTGTATTTTAACTAATATTTTTTTTTGAAATTAGCAATATAATTTTTTTGTAATGTTGTTATTTTTTATTGTTTAAAATGCATTTTTTTTTTAATATAAGTGAATTCAACATTCTAAAAAATACTGATGCAATTTTGTAAATTAAGCAACTTAAACTTATTATCTTTAAAAATATTTACTTATTTTGAATAAAATTGATTAAAAATAACTTATGGAAAAGGGTCATTTTGTCTATTATTTTGACTAAGCCCAGGTCAGTTTAATTCACTTCTACATGGATGATTCTATTCTAGTGTTGTAGCAAAAAAATGAACAAGTTGAGAAAAGTTAGCATGTGGTAAAAATTTAAACAAGTTGAAAATCTTAATCTCGATTTTAAAGTGAATAATGATATTTGTTATAATTATTGCACTGAACATCTCCTATTCACCAATTACCATGAAGAAAAAAATAACATGATTGGTCAAACTTATTTTGTTAGTCTTTATTATTTAATAGATACAGTGCCAAGTGACTCTTATCTACATAGTTGGATCTACTCGAGAGCGTGACTAAATATTTTTGTGTGAGGCTTACATCCTTAAACTTTTGAACAATTGTCAAAATATCCGATGTGGGGGGCAGAATGCTATCATTTGCAGTTTCTTTGCTTGCATTTAGGCTATCCCTCTTCCCCAACAACACCTCCCATGAGGACCCTCCTCACTGCTTGTTAGAAATTTGAAGAGAGTGAGAGATCAATTGCACACATCACAAATCTCACACACTATATTATTATTGAGCACATAACAAATTACATATATAGTTGTAGATTACCAACATATAGATGATAATATCCGAAGAAGGTGGATCTATAACTCACAATGAGTCAGATAAAACTCACACACATAGGAAACAACAACTTCTAGATTGAGACCTCACGACTCACTTCTAATCACATAACACACATAAGAATTTTTTCCAATACCCTCGCTTAATGCTTACATGTAACTAATATTGAAAAACACAAATTACAACAACAATATTGATCTTTGTCATATTTGTCTTGTATGGTAATCACTAGCACTCATATATACTCTGAAATCTCATGGTTTCTACTCTTTTCTTCACCACACTTTCTAGCTTCCCACTTGATCCATTTAAGACATAACCACTTCAGACCATCGTTGATGTACTTTTCATAATTGGAACTTCTCAACCTACACGATCGCAATAGGTAAGTCTCAATACTGAACCATCCTATGGAACTACCACCATTTGTTGAATCCAGAACCCTCCATAACCTTTATTAGTTATCTAGGATATCATTCTGAATATAGAATGTCTTCAACAGATAATTCTACAACTTGACCTAGTATAAAATAACATGTATAGACGCTCTGAGAGCACGACGGGTCACACTAGCTTGATATTATTAAAAATTGTGTGTAACTAATGCTCCACTAGGAAAAACACGCTTGCAACACTCTTGGTCCTTTATCCACTCTGATCTAAGATGTGAGCTACACCTTGTTTCTCTACAAGTGGAAAATTGATTGGCTATAATTGGCCTACCTAGAATTTGGAGAGATTGTCAACGATTGATGATGCTTCATGAACTCGAGAATATTGATGGGATCCAAGGGAAATAGTGCCAAAACTAAACACACCCTAATATTCCATGCACACCAGACATAACACAGTGAATTTATCTCGCTATCTACCCTACATATTTACACAGAATTAACTATCTCAACTCTCAAATTTTCTTGGCCCTCCCTTGAGGGAATCAAGCTAGTACCTTCTCTAGTACTATGTTAGAAATCTGAAGAGAGTGAGAGATCAATTGCACACATCAAAAATCACACACACTATATTATTATTGAGCACATATCAAATTACATATATATTTTTAGATTACCAACTTCTAGATGAGAACATTCGACGAATGTGGATCTATAACTCACAATGACTTAGATACAACTCACACACAGAGGAAACAACAAATTCTAGATTAATACCTTGAGACTCACTTGTAATGACATGACACACATAGAAGCATTACTTCCAATACTGCTCATACCAAAATTCAACTCTTCAATATCATTGATCTATAATCTTAATAGATCTCCAATGATGAATGAAAGCTTATGAAATATAAATGTTTCAACAATACGACAATAAAATTTTACCAAGACCACAGAATCTTGGGCTACCACTGCAAGTATATCACATCACGAAACATTTCCAGGATGTGCAGATTCAAGCTCTTCTTTCATGGCATCTATGATTTCGAAACCAACGATAGAATTGAGGTTGGGAGGTGTTTTCTTCTCTCCCTCAAAAGTTAGTGTGTCATCGAGTAGCACTGAACCATCACATCCCTTCACATAACTTCCATTTCTTGGTCAAAGATCCATTACAGTTTAATGAGATATTAGTGAAAGCTTAAGTCCCTTTATAATTATAATCTTTGCACGTGTCAATGTGTGATAACACATTAGATTTAGGCTTATTTAGCGGTGATTGACATGTCATGTACACATATTTTTCATCCTTAAAGAAATTTGCTGTTATTTTATTTATTGTAACAGTTTATTTAATGTGAGAAGTTTTACCATGGTCTCTTTGCACCCATATCCATGAGTCCTAGAAGAGTTGGCTTGTGTGGGCTTAGTCTATGGTTCATTTTTAAGTTTTAATTTTTATAAGAGGGGTTGAGGGTTAAAGCTAATTGTAAAGATCAAAACAAAGGGACTTCTAAGTTCTAAGTTTGACTATCTTTGACCTAGTTTTAACAATAAAACCATCCTTATGCCTATTGCAGATTCCATAAACCAATTAGGTATGAATAGAGTCAACTACACCCTTTAGTATCCTAAATATTTTGGGATCCATAATCAACAATCTCCCAAGTATATAATTTTGATGAAAACATCTTACATACTGATAGCAATATTCTACATTTAAACAATTTATTTTTCCATGCTATATTAGAATTAGCTCTAACCTAAACTCACCCTGAATTGAAAAAAAAGTATCTATAGTAATGAATAAAGCCAACATAGATCCAATGTAACCCTAAATAAATCTCCTAAGAAAATCTAAAGGCTCTTAATGTGTAAACCTCAATGTTGTTTTTCTTTCTTCAATCTAAAAAGTACAAACATTATATGAATTCTTTTTTCCTTTCTGAATATATCATATATAACAAAACTATTTTTATATTAAAAAAAAAAAACCAAACTTGACATATAAAACCTATAAGACCTATTCTTCAAATAAGGCTTAAGATCCCAATAAACACTAAAGCGGAATAAGGCCTAAGATCCCAATAAACACTGAAGCGATAAAGTTGATATAAAGAAAAATCTCTGGATATAAACGCTACTAAGAAATTTTTCTCTATTAAAAATGAATGACAATGAACCTAATTGCATATGAAAATTAAGCAAAACCCATATAAGAAGTAGCTAGCCCAACTTGATGTTGCAGAGAAATCTAGGTGAACATTGATGTTGAAGAGAACTTTAGGTGAACAGTGAAAACGAGGGAATCAACAATCTCTAGGTTAATGGAGAGATAAGCAAAACCTATATAGAAAGCAGCTAGCCCAACATGATGTTGCAGAGAACTTTATGTGAACACTGAAAACCAGGAAATCGACAACCTCTACTTTAATAGAAAGAATCTGAAATAAAAATATATATTTATATGAAAAGTTCTAAAAATATTAATTCTACTTAAAAACTCTGTTCAATAAATATATATTGAGAACTAATACATTGCTATGGAAAATTTGATATAACTTTATTCAATAAATATATATCAACAACTAATACACTGCTATGGAAAATTTGATATAACTCTATTCAAGAAATATATATCAACAACTAATACACTGCTATGGAAAATTTGATGTATATGTATATCAGAGAACCCTTCAAGGATAATTTCGTTGCTTGTTAGTTTTTGGTTAACGCGTAATATTCAGAAAGGAAGGAGAGGTGACTATAAGATATGTTTTTGGTGTTATTAGCTCTTAACACTTTACTCTCATTATTTTTCGAATGTAATGGGTTTTACATTTTTATTTTTATTTATTATTATTTTTTTATTTACATTTTTATTTTTATTTATTATTATTATTATTATTATTTTAAACTTTTCAAATGCAATATCGTTTAGGTTTATCTCAAACTTTTCAAATGTAATATGCATTACACTAATTCACTTTTTTGTTAATTTAAATTTTATATATAATAATATTTATATATATTAAATTAATAAAAATATTTGTTTAAGTATTATTATTTATTAATTCATTACTTGAAATTTGAATTTAGGTGAGAAAGATAATAACTATTTTTTTCAACAAGTAAAAAAAATTTACCACCTATATTTCAATCTTAAACAATAACATAATAAACTATATTTAAATCTTAAACAATAACATAATAAACTATTTAAATCTTAAACAATAACATAATAAACTATAATACCTTAATAGACCAAAATTTTATCAATACTAATTTCCAACTTAGTTGACATAAAACTTATAACAAATTAATAAAAGAAAAAATTTAGTAAATTTAGATGAAAATGTTATATATATATATATATATATATATATAGTTTATTGAAAATATTTACAAAATAAATTTTAAACAAAATTAAACCAAAAAAACCCAAAAAATTAAATTATTGAACTAAAACATTATTATATAAGTATCTTGCTTATTTGTACTGAGATGAAATTAAAAACATACTGATCTGAAAGACCAACATCTCAGTCGTTTGGTTTGGATAAATGGGGGCGCGTGCCTTTCTAAAGTTACCGACATGACTGCGTTGGATAAGTCTAAGTAAGTGGTAATGCATGCGTTTTTAGAGCTACAGAAAATGAAAATGGTAAAATCTGTTTGAAGTGGTCAAACAACATTATCATGTTGGCTACCCACATCAATCAACTTCACCATCACAAAAATCTGATTCTTCCATCGTCAGATGTAGCTGCAGCTAAAAGACAAACTCTAACTGCTATGAAGGAAAATGCATATAAGAGGTGCATTGTAGACCAATGAAAATGGTACAAATCTACATAGACATCATGTCGATTAAGTCGCCAGATTTTTTTATAAATTAACTTTTCCTTCGCTTTCACTATCAATTTTTGATAGCTGGAATAATTGGTTCATCTGCCTTGTTGGAATTTTTTGAGTAATTATAACACACATAGGAAAATAAAATTTCTCAATTTGCAACACAAAGATAAAATAAAAATTAAATTGCAGAGAGATGAAATATAACACTGTTATTTTATTAAGAATAAAATTCTGTTACAAGATGTAATTTTTCTTCAGAACAAGGTTCTAGATTCACAACAAAATTCTAGCGCTACAACAAACTTCTTCTGTCTCTCTGTTTTCTCTATTTTTGCCTTCGGGCAAGAAATTACACAATGCACAGCAAGTCACAATACACACGGAATATAAGACATTACATAACCAAAGTTAAAATAAAACGTATTGTGGTAAATTAAATTTAACCAACGTTAAAACTAAAACATATGCGGCAAATAAAAAAACATTACAATAAAAACTTTATTCCTTTTAGCTTTCTGGAGGCTGGTTGGAGTTCATTCTCGTGAGTTCCATTCACCTCCCGGAACGACTTTGATTGGTGAAGAGCTGTGTCCACATATGGATGACGTCACCCATTCCAGGGGTTCTCCTTCCCCCTTGCTGCTCGAGTTTACTGCCCCTCCGGAATGTTGCCGCCTCTGCAATGAATATGGTTGGTGGGAGTTTGAAGTGGTGGTTCTTGCTGATAAGAATGCACCGCCTTTGCATTCATGCCGCTGCTCTTAAAACTCCCATCAAAATTTAATTTTTTGTCTTTCGATCCCATCAGACTTTAAACTCGTCGTCCTGTGGTACTGTGGGTAGTTGGAATTAAATTCCAACACTCCCCCTTAATTTCAACTGCCGGGTTTTTTTTCATACCCAAGTATTTTCTGAAATAGTAAAAACTCTTCTGCGTTAATGGATTTGTTATAAAATATCAGGGAACTCTTCCTTTGTCCTCTAGTGCTGCAAAACAATTTCGCCATTATTAACCAGTTCATGTATAAAATGAAATTTTGCATCAATATTCACATAATTCTTTGATAAAGCTATCGCTGAGTTGTTATCACAATAAATTGTCGTTTCTCTGTCTTTCTCATGACATAAATCCATGAGCATTCTTCTCATCCATACTACTTGGCATGGTGCTGCTGTTGCTCCCACATATTCTGCCTCCGTTGTTGATAAAGAAAATATTGGTTGCTTCTTGGAAGCCCATGAAATGACCCCTTATCCCAAATGAAACACATATCTAGATGTGCTCTTCATGTCATCTACACTTCCAGCCCAATCACTGTTAGTGTAACCAATCAATTTAAAATTTTCAGATGAGGAGTATAAAATACCATACCCCTTCATTCCATTCACATACATGAGAATTCTCTTGATTGCCTGCCAATGATTCTCTTTCAGCCTTTCCATAAATCTAGAGTTTAAACTTACAGCGTGCATTATATCAGACCTAGTTGCAGTCAAATACATGAGGCTGCCAACTATGCTCTTATACAATGTCAGATCAAAATCCTTGCTGCTGTCTTCTTTGCTTAATTTTAACCCCATGACAGTTGGAGTTACAGCTACTTTGATGTTCTGCACGTTGAACCTTTTCAACACTTCTTCAACATATTTTGCTTGGGAAATGAAAATACCATTTTCATTTTTCTCTACTTCAATTCCTAGAAAACATCTCAAAAAACCCAAATCAGTCATTTCAAATTCACTTTTCATGACTGCTTTAAAATCAGCAATGAGAGAAACTTCATTGCCAGTAAATATTAAATCATCTACATATAAAACAACGATAAGAATCTTACCGTCATTTTATTTTATGTAGAGTGTGGGTTCTCCATCACATTTATCAAATCCATTTTCAATCAGGTAAGCATCTATTCTGTTGTACCATGCTCTTGGTGTTGGCTTTAGCCCATAAAGAAATTTCTTCAGTTTGCATACTTTGTGCTCTTGGCCTTCAACCTCATAGCCTGGAGGTTGTTCAACATATACCTTTTCTTTCAACACTCCATTCAGGGATGCAGATTTAACATCCATTTGATAAACCTTCCATTTGTGTTGTGCTGCTATGGACAACACTGTTCTCACTGTTTCCATCCTTGCAACTGGTGCAAAGGTTTCTTCATAATCTCTTCCTTGTTGCTGCTTGTAGCCTTTGATAACAAGTCTTGCTTTGTGCCTTTCAATCTTTCCTTCAGCATTGCTCTTGGTTTTGTAAACCCATTTTACTCCAATCACTTCTTTACCATTAGGGAAGTCCACTAACTTCCATGTATTACTCTTTTCTATTGCACCAATTTCTTCATCCATTGCTTCAATCCATTTTTCTTCTTTTACAACATCTTCAAAATGAATTGGGTCATCAACATGACAATACAAAGCAAATAAAGAGTTCAGACCGACATTATCATTTACCTCTCCTTGTTTATAAATCTCACTCAGAGTTCTGAATCTCGGTCTTCTTGGTGTACCTGGAGTTCCACTTGAACTCGATGAAGTTTCGATTCCCTGTGGTGTGCTTGAAGAAGCACTTCCTTGATTTCTCAAAGTTGTTCTATTTCTAGCTTGTGGTGTGGTTTTTTTTGTTTGCGGTGGTGGAGGAGGAGCCACCATGGAGGGATTATTTGCTGCTGTCCCTTCCTCTTCTTCTTCGTGAGACATACATGTCTTCACATTCATTGTTCTCTCTAAACTTCCATCCCAAGCTTCTTCTTCAATAAAATGCACATCTCTGCTTATTATTAGTTTCTTGGTGGATGGATTATAGAGTTTGTATGCTTTGGACTCGTCACTGTATCCAAAAAAGATACATTTCTCCCCCTTACTGTCCAATTTCTTTCTTAGCTGATCCAGAATGTCCGCATAAGCCACAGAATCGAACACTCTCATGTGGGTGACATGTTGCTTTATGCCGCTCCACGCTTCTTTCAGAATTCTATTCATGACAGCTTTGGTTGGGCATCTATTCAAGATATACGCTGCACAATTTACAACTTCAGCCCAATATTCATTTGGAAATTTTTTTTCCTTTAACATACTTCTGACCATGTCCATGATGGTCCTATTCTTCCTTTCAGCAACATCGTTTTGCTGAGGTGTGTACCTTGTGGTAAACTTCTTATGTATACCATTCTCCCTACAGAAACGTAGGAACTCTTTGGAGATGTATTCTCCACCTCTGTCAGTGCTTAGCACTTTGATGTAGTGCCCACTTTTCTTCTCAACAAGAGTTTTGAAGTGGAAAAACTTTTCAAACACTTCACTTTTATGTTTCAAAAAATACACCCATGTCTTTCTGGTGTAATCATCTATGAATGTCAAAACATATTTGTTGCCAGCTAAAGATGGCGTTTGCATTGGTCCACACAAATCTGAATGGAAAATTTCTAAGGGTGCCTTTGCCCTTATACTCTTTCCTGCTGGAAAGCTTTCTTTGTGTTGTTTGCCCAAGATGCAGCCTTCACAAAGGCTGTCTAGTTTCTCATTCAATGGTAATCCTTTTACCATTCACTTTCTGTGCAACAATTTTAGGTCTTTGAAATTGAGATGTCCAAATATCAAGTGCCATAACCAGTTTTCATCTTTCACTTCCTCTTGAAAGACCTCTTGTGTTACAACTGCTACATTTATTATTTCCTTCAAGTCTACTCTGAGCTTGAGAGGAAACATCCTATTGCTTGTCATCTGCACCTCTGCAATGACTTTCTTGCTTGGAGGTATGTCCATGATTGTGCACACATCATCTTTAAAAAATACATTGTAGCCCTTGTTTATGAATTGTCCAATGCTTAACAAATTACATTTCAAGCGAGGTACATAATATACATCTGGCACAAACTCTTGTTCTCCATTTCTTGCGAGGATACTTACTCTGTCTTTTCCCTTGACAAAGATCTTACTATTAGTTCCTGTTGCTACCTCAGATTTAACATCTTCATCAAGATTGGCAAACATTGGTATGTTTCTAGTCATGTGGTTACTACAACCTGAGTCTAAGAACCATACATCATATTTTTTATCTTGTGCTATATTACATGTTAACAACACATTCTTCTGGTTCTTATCTTCCTTTGTAGAGTTAGCATTCTGCCTATTATTCATGTCATTTTGTTTTTTCCTACATTCATTAGCATAGTGTCCATATTTCTTGCAATAATGACATCGGACTTGGGATTTATCATAACTTTGTCCATTAGCTTGATGTTAGCTTGAGCCTTCATTTTGGTTCTGATTGCTACTCCTTCCACTCGAACTTTCAGGGTTGTTTCTTCCCCTGTTTTGGCTTCTGCCTCTTCCTCGGTTGTTTTCTCTACCTTGACCTTTGCTTCAGCCAAAAGACATTTGAGTCTTGAAAGCTTGTTCCAATGAGGAATCTGATCCTTTGTTCAGTTTTTGTTCATGAGACATCAGGGATGCACTCAGCTCATCCACTGTAAATTGTGAGAGATCGTTTGTCTCTTCTATTGCCACTACTATGGCATCAAATCTTGAGGGTAGACTTCTGAATATTTTCTCCACTATTCTTCTTTCTTCAAGCGCCTATCCATGAGACTTTATCTGGGTAACTAACCAAATAACTTGTGTGAAGAATGCATCTATATTTTCTGACTCTTTCATATAGAGAGTTTCAAAGTCTCTCCTCAACATTTGCAACTTTGTTGTCTTCACCTTCTCCATGCCTTGATAGGCAGTTTTGAGAATATCCCATGCCTCCTTAGACTTTGTTGCTGCTGCAATCCTTGGGAAAATACTCTCATGTATAGATTGAAAAAGATAGAAGAGGGCTTTGGAGTCCTTCTTCCTATTATCTTTTAACAAATCTCTTTATGCTGTTGTCAAAGCAGCCAACGCTACTGCATCTGCTAGTTCTGGGTAGCCATTCTCAACTAGCTCCCATATTTCCTGTGAAGCAAATAAGGCTCTTATAGTGATAGCCCAATAATCATGATTCTTCCCATTAAACTGTGGAAGTTGGGGATTCTTCAAGCTGGTGCGTGTTGTTGTCATCGTAACTGTGCAAACCAAACAAAAAACCAGACAATTTCCTTGACTGTGTAATAAAAAACAAACAAACAGAAGCTTCCTCTGCTGGAGAAATCTGCTTCAATAAACTTCTTACAGCTTCTGCAGTGAAGAGAAATCGTTGCTTCTTTCACTGAGTGCCTAGACTAGCTCCGATACCATGTTGGAATTTTCTGAGTAATTCCAACACATAGAGGAAAATAAAATTCCTCAATTTGCAACATAGAGATAAAATAAAAATTAAATTGCAAATACAGAGAGATGAAATATAACACTGTTATTTAATTAAAAATAAAATTATGTTACAAGATGTAATCTTTCTTCAGAACAAGGTTCTGGATTCACAACAAAATTCACTGGCTGCTGCAGACACAACGCTACAACAAACTTCCTCTGTCTCTCTGTTTTCTCTATTTCTGCCTTCGGGCAAGAAATTACACAATGCACAGCAAGTCACAATACACATGGCATATAAGACATTACATTATATATAATATATATATTATAAATATCTCATATTTATAATATATATAATCAAGGTTAAAATAAAACGTATTGTGGTAAATAAAATTTAACCAATGTTAAAACTAAAACATATGCAGTAAATAAAAAAAACATTACAATAAAAAATTTATTCCTTTGAGCTTTCCAGAGGCTGCTTGGAGTTCATTCCCATGAGTTCCATTCACCTCCCGGAACGGCTTTGATTGGTGAAGAGGTGGGTCGACATATGGATGACGTCACCCATTCCAGGGGTTCTCCTTCCCCCTTGCTGCTTGAGTTTGCTGCCCCTTCAGAATGTTGTCGCCTCTGTAATGAATATCGTTGGTGGGTGTTTAAAGTGGTGGTTGCTACTGATAGGAATGCACTGCCTTTGCATTCATGTCGCCGCTCTTCAAACTCCCATCAAAATTTAATTTGTTGTCTTTCGATCCCATCAGACTTTAAACTCGTCGTCCTGCTGTACTGTGGGCAGTTGGAATTAAATTCCAACATGCCTAAATAGTTGATATATATTAAATGAAAAATATATATACTTATTGCGCCTAGTAACGCTCTATAGCCCAGTATATAGGGATGTGTAGATGTAATATGTTTAATGTAAACTTTTGATATGTCGGAGTGCATATAGACGTGTAGATATAATGTGAGTAATGTAACCTTTTGATATGTCGGAGTGTATAGAGATGTGTAGATGTAATGTGTGTAATGTAAATTTTTGATATGTCATAGATGTGTAGATGTCATGTGAGTAATGTAAACTTTTGATATATTTACCACTTTAATACCATGGGCTGAATACCATATTTATAAAAGAGGTATGGTAAATAAATAAAATATAAATAAACCATAAGCATGGTAAATAAATAAAACGTCTTTTTATATTTACTCCATAATCCTATTTATATTTAGGAACACTCAAAAAGTGGTTTTATTTAGGTGAATCCTGAGCTAAATACCATGGGCCAAATTATTATTAATACCATACAAAAAAAACATTATTAACCATAATATTATTATTATTATTATTAATTCTAATATTCAAATTATTATATTATAATATTAATATCATTAAATTTAATTAATGTAAACTTTTGATATGTTGGAGTGTATAGAAATGTACCACTTTAATACCATGGGCCAAATACCATATTTATAAAAGAGGCATGGTAAATAAATAGAATATAAATAAACCATAGGTAAGGTAAATAAATAAAATGTCTTTTTATATTTACTCCATAATCCTATTTATATTTAGAAACACTCAAAAAGTGGTTTTATTTAGGTGAATCTTGAGCTAAATACTATGGGCCAAATTATTATTAATACCATGCCAAAAAACCATTAGTAACCCTAATATTATTATTATTATTATTATTATTAATTATAATATTCACATTATTATATTATAATAATAATATTATTAAATTTAATAAATTTGGATCAGGTAGGTTGGTATTTGAGTACACTATATGCATTAATTAATCTAATGTCAACCGTAATGAAAAATCACTTCTCTCCCTACATATATAAATTTAATACAAAGTCTCGAATTTTGTTTGTGAGGAAGCATCTCTGTGATTTTGTAAACATTGAAATAATATTTGTGAGAAAGGATTTCGGGAGTTGTTCGAAAGTGGTAGTAAAAATATTTTTGGGAAAGGATTTCAGCGTCAACGAACTTATTTGGATTGATTTAGAAAATAATTTTTGTGGGAAGGATTTCGCTATCAATGAGCTGCAATTGATTTTCAGGTTTGATTTTTATTGCTCCTACTTTTTATTTTATTTTAGGAGAGGAAGGAAGGTGTGAGAGGGAGGTAGGAGAGGAAGGGGGGAGAGGAAGGAAGAGAAAGAGTAGGAGAGAGAGGGATATATGAGGGGGAGGGATAGAGAGATGGATTTGGAGGGTGATAGAGGGAGGGAAGAAGAAATACATAAAGAGCGAGAAGTGGAGAGAGAGAGGGAGTGAAAAGAGAGAAATAAAGAGTATATGTATGTTTGGGGGTGAGATAAAGAGAAAAATAAGGAGAGATGGAGAGAATGGGGGGAGAAGGAGAGAGAGAGAGATAGGGATATAGTAACATAGTTGGAGGGTGAAGAGAGGGAGAGAAAGGGAGATAGACAGAGAGATAGACGTGGGAGAGAAAATGATAGAGGGGAAGTAAGAGAGAGAGAATGTGAGAGAGTGGAGAGAGGGAGGGAAAGAGAGATGGAGTTGGAGGTGGAAGAGAGGGAAGATTATTTCTTGCACCCGATGCATTGATTTCAGTGTGGATGGTGATTCTAATCCTATTTGATTTCTTGCACTATATGCATTGATTTTAGTGTAGATGTTGAAAGAGAGAGAGAGTATGTGTATGTTTTGGGGTAAGATAAAGAGAAAAATAAGGAGAGATGGAGGGAATGGGGGGAGAAGGAGAAGGAGAGAGGGAGGGATATAGTACCATAGTCAGAGGGTGAAGAGAGGGAGAGAGAGGGAGATAGAGAGAGAGATAGACGTGGGAGAGAAAGAGATAGAGGGGAAGGAAGAGAGAGAAGATGTGAGAGAGTGGGGAGAGGGAGGGAAAGAGAGATGGAGTTGGAGGGGGGAGAGAGGGAAGATGATTTCTTTCACTTAGTGCATTTATTTTAGTGTGGATGGTGATTTCTAATCCTATTTAATTTCTTGCACTATATGCATTGATTTTAGTGTAGATGTTGAGAGAGAGAGAGAGAGAGAGAGAGAGAGGGAGGATTGGATGGAAAAGAGAGAGGGAGAGGAAAAGATAGAGGAATGTAGGAGAGAAAGGGAGAGAGAGGACATGAGAGAGAGAGGAAGAGAGTGATGGGGGAAGAGACAAAATTGGAGGGCAACGAGAGAGAGAGAGAGGGAGAGAGAGGAAGGACGAAAGAGAGGAGAAGAGAGGGAGGGAGATGGAAGGAGAGATGGAAGGATAGAGAGATGGAGTTGGAGGGGGAGAGAGGGAGGCAATAAGGAATACATAGAGAGTGAGAAGTGGAGAGAGAGATGAAGTGACAAGGGAGATATAGAGAGAGTTTGTGTATGTTTTGGGGTGAGATAAAGAGATAAAGAAGGAGATATGGAGAGAAGGGAGGATAGAATGAGGGAGGGAGGGATATAGTAACATAGTTGGAGGGTGGAGAGAGAGAGAGAGATAGATGTGGGAAAGAAATGGAGAGAGAGGAAGAAAGAGGGAGGATGTGAGAGAGTGGAGAGATGGAGAGAAAGAGGGATGTAGTTCGAGGGGGGAGATAGGGAAGAAGATTTATTGCACTAGATGAATTGATTTCAGTGTAAATGGTGATTTATAATCCATTTTAATTGTTTTTACTAGATGCATTGATTTTAGTGTAGATGTTGATTTCTAATTATATTTAATTGCTTGCACTACATACATTGATTTAAATGCAGATGATTTCTATTCCTATATTATTGCTCACACTAAATGCATTTATTTCAATGTAGACGATGATTTCATATGCTATTTTATTGCTTGCACTAGATGCATTAATTTCAGTGTATATGTTGATTTCTAATTATATTTGACTGCTTGCACTAGATGCATTGATTTCAATGTAGATGATTCCTAATCCTATTTGATTGCTTGCACTAAATTCATTGATTTTAGTGTAGATGGTGATTTCTAATCCTATTTGATTTCTCACACTAGATGCATTGATATCAATGTAGATGTTGGTTTCTAATATTATTTGCTTACTTGCACTAGATGCATTGATTTCAGTGTAGATGTTGATTTCTAATCCTATTTGATTACCTGCATTAGATGCATTGATTTCAGTGTAGATGTTGTTTTCTAATTTATTTGATTGTTTGCATTAGGTGCATTGATTTGAGTGTAGATGTTGATTTCTATTTTGATGTAATTGGATATACATTGATGTGAAATTAATTTTAAAGTGATTCGTTTAACATTGTGCATTGATTTCAGTGTAAGCACACAAAATTATTGACAATGTACTTTAATATTTGTGTTATAATAAATCACACGATTAATATTGAAGAGCAAGAGAGACAATGTATTATTTTTAGTACAATAGTTCAAGCTAAATATTTAAATGATTTATGATTTCAACTGTCATTTTCATATAATCCATAAGAAAATATGACAAAACTAACAAGGGTGACAATAAGAATAGTAAAAGAAAATAATTTAAGATTGATCACAATGAAGAATATTTGTAATTGACTGTATTCTCATTATTTTCATTTTCTATCATTCAACAATATTACATTGTTACTTTGCATTCAAAATTTTATTTCATCATTAAAGTTATTAACAATATTTATCATCTCAAAATACTGAGGTAACTAAGCAAATTTTAAAATTAAAATGATCAAATAAATATCAAACATATTTAGCATATATAAAACGATTATATTTATATTATTTGTATTTACATATTATTGATAAAATTAATCATATGTTCAGATTTTCCTTGACCACACACGACTGAAACCAGCCTAGATCCATCGTAACTCTGGATCTATCAAGCACCGAAAGCGATCAAATCTCTAGAGGTGTAAACCTTTCCTCAAGCTTTGCACTCAAAAAAGAGGTTTTCACTTCAAGAGATTTGATCTCTCTAGATGCTCAAAAAAAAGGTTTTCACCTCAAGAAATTTGATCTCTCTAGATGCTCAAAAAAGAGGTTTTCACCTCAAGAGATTTGATCTCTCTATATGCTTGATAGATCCAAAGTTAAAATAAATCTAGACTAGTATATATAATATTGAAATTTGTTTATTGACTATAAAATAAGATTTAAATTTGATATGATTTTGAATAGCCGTTGGCTTCTTCAAAAATTCAACTCACGTTGCCTTCTGCATGTGGTTGAAATTAGTCCTCAACTCTCCATAGTTGCCCATGTTTACCTAACGTTAGAAGGTAATGTTGTAATGATTTAAAATATTTAAATTTCTATACAGCACAAAGATTCCAAATTTGTTTGTTGACTATAAAGTAAGATTTAAATTTGATAGTGATTTTGAATAGCCGTTGGCTTCTTCAAAAATTCAACCCACGTTGCCTTCTGCATGTGGTTGAAATTAGTCCTCACCTCTCCACAGTTGCCCATGTTTACGTAACGTTAGAAGGTAATGTGGTAGTGATTTAAAATATTTAAATTTCTATACAGCACAAAAGTTCCGCTCTATGAAACGCGTTAATTATTTTGACAAATTACAACTCAAACTTATTAAATTGTTAGACTTGGACTAATTTGACTTTAGGTTACTTCATATTTATTTCACTTTATGTTGTATGACTTTTTATTTTTTACTCAGAAAATTGGTGATAGTACTCTCACTCTCATGACATGGGATTATAGATATTTACGAATGTCCTGCAGACACGAGTGTATCAAGTAGTTTGAATCTAGTACTTCTTGATACATCACACTTTATTTTCACCACCACATGTATCGAAAACTATTTTTATATTTTATAATATAAATAATAAAAAATCACATTTATTTTATATATTAATTTGTGGTTTATTGTTGAAACTTTTTTATGATGTGTAGAATTTGAGAAAGGTTTGTATTTTCAGGGATTTGATCTTTCTTGGCATATGATAGATTTAGTGTTAGATCTTTCTCGGCACATGATATATTTGGGGTTAGATAGATCTAAGCTAGTTACAGTTGAGGGAAACAATGTCACATTTTTAGATTCTCATTATTATGTTTTTTTTGCTTGGCATCACCATATCATTCTCTTATTTATTATGGTCTGTGTTGTTTTTCTTGAATGGTTTGTAAGTCACTCTTTAGATACTTTGAGTGGTTTGTGTGTTTATGTGTTTGGATTTGGATGGTAATGTTTGTGAATCTTACACTTGTTGTGTTATATTTTTATATATGTATGTAATTGTTTATTAGTAGTTAGTTGGTGATGAAGAATGGAGACAATCTTGTCAATAGTTTGTAGGTGGACTAATATTGCACATTAATTTCACTTAATTTTAGGTATCACAACTTTCAACAACTAATTAATTCTAAATAGTGGTCCTCCAAATATTACAAAATGTATCTTGAAAAGTAGTTTTAATAATTTACTGTGTCAAGGTTACTCTTGAAATAATTTGTTTCTTTGTTTATGTTTGAAATAATTTATTTCCTTGAAGAATATTTTGATGATGCTTTTTTATCTATAGTCTAATTTGCAAAGTCAAGAAATTGTGTATTTTTGAATTATTTTAATCATTGGCCATATTTATAAAATATTTACATTATTTGTTTCTCCAAACAATTATCACATCTCCTTCAAGAATATTTTGATTTGTTTTGATGTTTATAAATATGCATTTTCCTCTTATAAATATTTTGAACACATTGTTGTATACAATTTGAACAAATGTAATTTCGAATATATGTAATTCTCTATTAGTAATTAGTTGGTGATGAAGAAGGGAGACCATATTCTCTAGGATTAATTTGTACTTTGCAGGAGGACTCGTTTTATACATATTTTTTATTTTAATTCTAGGTATCCTAACTTTTGACAAATAATTATTTCTTAATAGTGTCCCTCTAAGTATTACTAAATATACCTTGAATTTTTTTTTAATAATATACAGTCTCAAGATTAACCTTTAATGCATCTAATGAAAATAATCAAATAGGATTATAAAACAACATCTACACTGAAATCAATGCATCTAATGCAAACAATCAAAATAGATTAGAAATCAACATCTACACTAAAATCAATGCATCTAGTGCAAGAAATCAAATAGGATTAGAAATTCACATCTACACTGAAATCCATGCATCTAATGCAAGAAATCAAATAGGGTTATAAATCCACATCTACACTAAAATCCATGCATCTAGTGCAAACACTGAAATAGGATTAGAAATCCACATTACAGTGAAATCAATGCATATAGTGCAAGCAATAAAATATAATTAGAAACCAACATCTATAATGAAACCAATGCATCTAGTGCAAGAAATCAAATAGGATAAGAAATCACACTCTACACTGAAATCAATGCATCTAGTGTAAGAAATTTTCTTCCCTCTCTCCTCCATCCATCTAATCTTGAAAAATATTTTTAATAATTTACACTCTGCGGCATGTAATACATTAATGCAAGCAATCAAATAGGATTAGAAAAAAAACACCTACACTGAAATCAATGCATATAATGCAAGAAATCAAATAAGATTAGAAAACAACATCTATATTGAAATCAATACATCTAGTGCAAGCAACCAAATACAATTATAAATAAACATGTACACTAAAATCAATGCATCTAGCACAACCAATCAAATAAAATTATAAATCACCATCTAAGCTCAGAATCAATGCATCTAGAACAAGCAATAAAAAATGATTAGAAGTCAACATATAAACTGAAATCAATGCATCTAGTGCAAGCAATAAAATATAACTAAAAATCAACATCTACACTGAAATCAATGCATATAATGAAAGCAATCAAATAATATTAGAAATCATCGACTACAATGAAATAAATGCATATAGTACAAGATATATTCTTCCCTCTCTCACCCCTCCATCTATATCTATATATGCCTCCATCTCTCCTTCTTTGTCTCTCTATCTCATCCCCCCAAATGCATACAAATTCTCTCCTGATATCTATATATCTCTCCCTCCCTCTCTCTATGTCTCTCTTGT
This sequence comes from Pinus albicaulis, assembly GCA_034641835.2. Taxonomy (NCBI): domain Eukaryota; kingdom Viridiplantae; phylum Streptophyta; class Pinopsida; order Pinales; family Pinaceae; genus Pinus; species Pinus albicaulis. The sequence continues at coordinate 149,450 of JAXQQM020081681.1, forward strand.
TCTTTCTCTTCACCTCTCATCTATATCTCTATCTCCCTCCACCTCTCCTTTGTCTCTCTATATCACACCGAAAACATACACACTTTTTCTCCATATCTATATATCTCTCCCTCCCTCTTCCTCTCCCTGTCTCTTCCCCTTCACTCTCTCTTTCTCTCGTTTATTTCTCTTCCCTCCTCCTCTCCTCTCTCCATTTCTCTCTCTCCACCTTTCTATATCTATGTATTTCTTCTTACCTCCTTCTCACATTCCCTCTAACTCCATTTCTCTCCCCTTCTTTCTCTCACATTCTCTCTCTTCCTTCCTCTCTCTTTGTTTCTCTCTCACCTCCCTCTGTCTCTTTCTCCCATCTCTCTCTCTCTCTCCTCACCCTCCAACTTTGTCACTATCTCCCTCCTTATCTCCTTCTTTCTCCTTCGCTTCCCCCTTCCTCCCATCTCTCCTTCTTTGTCTCTCTATCTCACCCCAAAACATACACACTCTCCATCCATATCTCCATTTCCACTCCTTCTTTCTCTCTCCCTCTCTCCACTCTTCTCTCTATATGTATTTCTTCTTCATTTTATCTCATCTCTCCCTTTTCACTCCCTCTATCTGTCCACCTCTGTCACTCTCTCTCTCTCTCTCTCTCTCTCTCTCTCTCTCTATATATATATATATATATATATATATATATAAGACTCTCTCATCTCTCCCTTTTCACTCCCTCTATCTGTCCACCTCTGTCACTTTATGTCTTTTTTCTTTCCTCTCTCTCTCTCTCTATATATGTCACTTTATGTCTTTTCTCTCTCTCTCTCTCTCTCTCTTTATATATATATATATATATATAGAGAGAGAGAGAGAGAGAGAGAGAGTCTTATATATATATATATATATATATAGAGAGAGAGAGAGAGAGAGAGGTCATGATATATTAATATATAAAAATATAAAAAATTCAATATCATATTAAATTTAATATTTTATTAATCCAAAGTTATTAAATTTAATAATATTAATATTAGATTTAATAAAATTTTAATGGCAAGATAACAAAAAATATAATAAAACTACATTAAATTAATATTTTCAAATATTAGAACATTGATGTAGAAATATTTATGTCTTTAAAGACTTTAATATATCTATTTGTTTTTCCCTTAAAATATTCATTTCATAAATATCTAATCAAAATACATATTAAAAGATGTTGGGGTAGGATTTTCTATTCTATTTTGTGTGTTGAATTAACCTTTTTCCTTTGATTTAAGAGATGCTATTAGCTTTGGTAAATGTGAGGATATATGTTTAATATTTTACCTAATTTGGAATTTTAATGTGGTAAATTTTTTTGTTAAAGGTAAATTTATGATCCATTCAAATTCAGGTATATAAGGAACTCTTAAAAGCATCAGATAATTTATCATCCATTCAAATTATATATAGTAATACATAGTTATATTTTAATAATTAATCTTAATTGATTAATAAAATTAAAAAGTTATATATAATTCAATATTCAAGATAACCTTTTGGTGGATATTAGTAAGAAAAAAGTTATTATTTTTTCAAGATGTCGCATACTTACACATCAGGGTCATACTCAACTGTTGAAGTCACCTCTTGCCACAATCAATCGCTTAAAGTCACACCTATATATTTAGTATATTGATATATTGTATATGGTCTATATAAAAAGTGTTATGGGTATAAGTATACCTCATGCCAATGAATGTGAATTAATGGACCTACAATTGCAATGAATCTCACCACTTGTCCTAGTGAGGGGTTTAATATTTCCCATCTTCACCATGGAATTTTTCAATTGTTCAAAAATTCATGTTGGCCTTTCATATCAAATTGGACCAACTCCTGTGTGGTTTCTGGAGAAAATCTAACCAAGGGATTAAATCTGATCTTGTAATGTACTAAATAAAAATATCGAATCTGTCTACAAATTTGTGGAAACAAATTCGATTCCACAATCACATAATAGATAAGAGCAAGAAATAATCAATTACACAAGACAAGATGTATCAGGGGAAAGAAACTGCTCAAAACCCCATTATCTGTACATTGTATAAATTAAAGACCATGGAACAATACAATGTTTTTCTCTCATGGAGAAACCTCTGCACTCTACTGACTCTCTCACTCTGATCTAGGAAAAATAAGTCAAATACTTAACCAATTCTCGGTCTCTCTCTGACCAGCCTTGCTCATGCATTCTTGGAGGAATTTTTTCCTTATTACATAAGAAATTCCCAAGAATTGATTGTCGCCTTCATGATGACTCTATACATGGCATGTACAAGTTTATAAATATACAACTGATATTTATCTTCCCTTTAACCTCAATCTCAATTGGGGCTTCCTTAGAACTGACATGCAATAATTATTTATAGTGAATTATCAGTTAACTCATTGATCACAACTTGTGAATTAAATTATATTTAATTCACTGGACCTCTCACTAGCTCATCTCTCAGTTAGAACTAGTTAAATTGATTTTAACTCAATTAATTGAGTTAACTAATTACAACTCACAAACAACTTTAACTGGACCCCCTAAAATAATGGGAGAAACTCTACATGCCTCCTCTCTGATCTCCAACTCGATTTTCTTAATCTAATTAAGTATTATTGACTCAGATAACTACTACAAGTTGTCATGATATGAAATTACAATTTCTTCTCCAATTTAATTAAGGGAAAATTAAATCAAAAGCCCCCTTGGGTGCCATTTCTTGGTGAAATTTCAAAACTCCCTCTCAAAAAGAAAGGGATTATCTGCTACCCAAATCATGTCTCTGTAGGACTTGAATTTTCTGCTTGCCAGTGCCTTCGTCAAGATTTATGCATCTTGTTCTTCCGTGGGAATGTAATATAATGACATAATCCGTCTTTGCACACAATCTCTGAGATGGTGATACCGGATATCAATTTCTTGGACCTATAAAAAAAATTGGATTAAATGAGATTTTGATGCAACTCTAGTTATCACAATGTGTCATTGTCAGATCCATTTGTCGACCAAACAAACCAACAAGTATCCTTCTAATCTAGATGGCGTCACATGTTTCCCGACTGACCACGATGTACTCTTCCTCTACTGAACTGAGTGCAACTGATCTATATTTCTTGTTGTACGAGGAAATTGTTTATGATATTATGCTAAATATGCCCCTTGATGTACTGTTCCTGTCGGATGGACTCCCTGCCAAATCTACATCGATGAAGCCTTGAAGCTTCAATCCCTTTGTCCTTATGTACCACAGCCCATACTTTGTGGTGCCTCTCAGGTATCTCAACACATGTTTTCCTGGCTTCCAAAAGAGCTTGGTAGGCTTAACCAAAACTTGGCTAAGATGGTTAACTGTGTAGCATATGTCTCGTTGTGTGCTTACAAAATACATGAGTGAACCCAAAAGCTGCCTATAAACAATAGCATCCACTACTTCTCCTGAAGCAGCATCCTCCTTCCTCCAATTTCCTACTAGAGGAGTCTCCATGGGTCTGCTTACCTCCATGTGGAACTTCGTGAGGATCTCTTTGGTATACTTTTCCTGAGATGCGAATAGATCCCCATCTCTTTTCCATATTTCCAATATGAGTAAATAGTGCAAGGGCCCCATGTCCTTCATCTCCAATTCTCTTGCAAGATCCTCTTTACAAGACTTGATGAGTTGCTAATCACCTGTTGGTATCATATCATTGACATAAAGTACAATAATCAAAATCTTGCCATATACCACAATATGATAAAGGTTCGCATTCGCTTCACTCTTGGTGAACCCAAACCCGATGAAATAGTTGTTAATCCTCATGTACCATAATCTCAAGTGTATAATATTAATTAAAACATCTTACATTACAATCTTGATAACAATATTCTACATTTAGACAATTTATTTTTCCATGCTATATTAGAATTAGCTCTAACTTAGACTCACCTTAGATTGAAAAAAAAAGTGTTCATAATAATGAATAAAGCCAACATAGATCCAATATAACCCCAAATAAATCTCTAAACAAAATTCAAAAGATATTGATATGTAAACCTCAATGTTTTTTTTTTCCAACCTGAAAAACATAAACATTATACAGATTCTTTCTTCCTCTGTGAATATATCATATATAACAAAACTATCGTTTACATTACTCGGAAACCAAACTTGAAATATAGGACCTATATGCCCTATTCTTCAAATAAGATCTAAAATCCCAAATAAACACTGAACATGTAAATTTGATTGAGTCCAAATGCGCATTCTATAGCGCAATATAAAAGATATTCATAGATTGAGTCCAGATGCACATTCTATAGCCAATATAAAGGATATGTGTAAATTTATGCAGTCCAACAAAAATTTTGACTAATATTAACCAAATAAAAATGCTTATATAGACAGAAAACAAATCATATAACAATTATGTTATTCTAATTATAATTTCCAATTACACTGTCCAAAATTTTGGGTTTGAGTTCTTTTTTTTTTCAGAAGAAAAAAAACACTGCTCTATATATAATTATATGCAAAACAGTACATGATATACATGATGATAGAGTGCATAGCAACACTGTTCAAATAGAGCAGTTTATAGAGCATAGAAGAATTTTATCTAATACAACATATTAAACCCCATATACTCCAGCAGAGAGTAACCGACGAAGGCAAATAAGATTATAATGTGCCAATTAATTATATCAAAAGGATTGGCACCATAAGTCTAACAGATAATCATCATAATTCCACTATTTAATCTATGATCTAGAGTAAAACTAAAACTAAACATCAGCCAGAAACCTATGGCCACCTCCATCCAGAAAGAGAAGTGAACAGAAATGGCCTCGCAGGTAATGAAATCGAAAAAATCGGCTCGTACACCCCATCATAATTGAACATATAATACCAGCCCCCCAACTGGGTAAGGAGATCATGAGAGTATACAGCCTCGCTTGCATTTATGAATCACCCAAAAAACTGGCTTGCTTGCACCTGTAAAAGTAAGTATATTATCAGGCTCGCCTAATGGTGGAAGACTTCATCCAGATCTGAAACAGGTTCACTTGAAGGAGAACCAAAACATTTAAAAACTGTTGTGTGCTGTAAAAAACATAGAGATCATGGGATGGGTATTTTATCTGCCCATACCTCCCTGCCATTCTAAAAATGTGTAATGTGCATGAAGCCAAAATCCATCTGTACTCCAACTTTATACAATCTATCATCCTTAGTATTTTTTTCTCTATATATGTGTACCAAGGGAGGAGTATTCAGTAAAGACCATAAATTTTTTGTTCTTTTAAGCCATCCAAAACATCGCATAGAGGAGAGGATAGACCTGCCCATGATTTCTTGTAATATTATCTCAGAGTCACCATATATATGGACATTCTCCAAACCTAAGTTTCTCGCAGCCAACAGTCCAAACTAAAGAGCCATCAACTCTGCCAACTTTTTTGTACCCTACCCCCATTCCAGCATATAAGGATCCTCTCGCCCTTAGAAATCTTGATCCAAGCCCCACAGCCCATCACCCCATCTACACAAGCTCCATCAAAGAAGATTGCAGGAAGGGAAATAGGGTGAGGTCTGATCCTTCTAGACCCATCAACAATTGTGTCATTTGGAATCACTCTATCATCAATCCATCACATAATAGCACTGTAAATGCGACCCACATTAAGAGGCATATTCTGAAATATAGATTGGTTCCTATTCAGCCAAATCTCCCAAATGAAGAAGAAAGACAAATATTGAAACTTCCCTTTGAGATTATCCCACCTGTTCGGCGCCTCCATAAAATTAACAGGTGTCCATGACTCCCGGATATTATAAGGTGTAAAAAGCTTCCAAATATCTATGATCATGGGGCAGGAAAAGAATAAGTGATCGATCGATTCACCATTTTGGTGATAGAAAACACACCATCTCGGACCAGATACACCTCTCCTGTTAAGGCCTTCCCACGTGAGTATCTTCCTTCTCCAGACCAACCATCCAAATAGAAGGATTTTAGTAGGGATATTCTTGTTCCAAAACTTCTCAAACTCGGAAGCTGACATCTCCAAATTGGCAATTATGTTGATGTTGAAATAGATGCTTTTCACCATCAGAGCCTCTTTCTTCAACTTACCGCCCCATACAATTTTATCCCCATCATTTGAGAGGCATAAACCAGCCATTTGAACCTTAATCTTAAACATCGACCATTCCTCAGCATCCAGCCCTGAGAGCCCCATTTGTGTGGCTGATTTAATGATCGAAGCACTGTGGTTCCAGTAAAGGATCACCTGGGATAAATAATAAATCCCCCTCTGAGTCAACCGGTGAAGCATCGAAGCAGAAAAGGTATGCACTTCAGTCATTCCAAGGATTTTGTCCCCATGCAGTAGGATCGAGTGACCGTTTCCGAACCTCCAAGCTAATCCATCCGCCAATATATTCTTAATCCTCATAAAGCCAGCCCACACAACAGACAAGGAGCAAGGGGCTATGAGTTGATTGCAATATAATAGATGCATCGTGTCCCCCGAAAGATATTTTCAGGCAATAATATCAGACCATATGCCTCTGAGATTGATCGCTCGCCACAAAGATTTAGTAAGTAAGGCAGAATTGAAAGCAAAGTTAGATCAAAACAAGCCATAGTAATGCAATATTCGTTTTGAGCTTGAATTTTGTACCGTTCATACCCTTTGGTTTGAGTTGAACGTATGTGGGTCTCAAAAATTCCAAAGTTAATATTTCTAATCTTTAATATGAATAATTTAAGGTTTTATATTCGGTTCTCCGGGTTTGAGTTGGTGATCTATCGATCTTTCTTCCCAACCAAGTGAAAAAAGCATCTTATTTTAATATATTAAATTATTAATATTAGTTATTTTAATATTTTAATCCAATAATATTTAATAAAATAATAAAAATTAATAAAATTAATAATTTTCACTTTAAACAAAAAAGAAAATAACCATATAAACAAAAAAATGTAATACAATTATTTTATGGGTTTAATAATTCTATTATCATATACCTTGAATTTGAATGGATCACAAATTTACATTCAACACAATTTTTTACCTCATTTAAAGTCCAAATTAGGTAAAATTTTAAATATATTAACTCATTACTAAAGCCAATAACATTTCTTGAATGAATTGAAAAAGGTTAATTCATCACAAATAATTGAAAATGTTGCTCCAAAATATTTTAATATTTCTTTTAATTAAATATTTGTGAAATGAATCTTTAAAAGGAAAATCCATATCCTATATATTGAAATTTTTAAAGACATAAATATTTAGAAGTCTTAATATTTGAAAATGTTAATTTGATATAGTTTTATTACGAATTTTGATATCATACCATGCAAAAAACATCATTAAATCTAATATTAATATTAATATTATTAAATTTAATAACTTTGGATTAATACAATATTAGATTTGTTATATTACAATATATATTAATATATCATGATATATATTAACACTAGATATATATGGGAGGGAATAATAAAGACATAGTGATAGAGGTGGAGAGATAGAGGGAGTGAGAGAAAGGGAGAGAAATGGAGAGAAAGGAAAGATGAGTGAGAGGATATGAGAGCAAGGAGGGAGAGAAAGAGGGATATAGAGATGGAGGGGGAAGGGAAGAGATAGCAGGAAGAAGAGATAAAAATAAGAGAGAAAATTGGATAGAGAAAGAGAGAGAGGGAGTGACAAGGGATCGATATAGAGAGATAAAGGAGAGATAGAGGGAGATAGATATATAGATGAAAGGTGAAGAGAGTGAATAAGAGAGAGAGATAGAGGGATGGGAGATAGATAGATATGTAGAGAGAGAGAGTCTGTTTTGGTCTTGATATAGAGAGACATAAAATGAGAGATGGAGATAGATATAGATATAGATGGAGGGGGGAGAGAGCGAAGAAGATGTTTTTGACTAGATGTATTGATATCAATGTAGATGGTGATTTCTAATCATATTTGATTGATTGCATTGAAGTAGATAAATTGAAGGAAAGGGGAGAGGAGAATCGAATAGAGATAATGATAAGAGTGAGAGAGGGAGACAAGGGTAAAATAGAGAGAGAGGGGGACAAAAAGATGTAGGGGGGAGAGAGGGTGAGAGAGAAAGAGAGAGGGAGGGAGACAATGACATGGAGAGAGAGAGAGTGAGTGATGGGGGGAGAGATAAGGAGGTAGGAGAGAAATAGAGGGATAGGAAGGAAAGAGAGAGAGGAGGAGATATGGAGGGAGGGAGAGAGAGAGGAGGAGATAGGGAGGGGGAAATAGATGTACTTGGAAGGGAAGAGAAGGAGGGAAGAAGAAATACATAAAGAGATAAAAGTGGAGAGAGATATAGAGAGAGATACATAGTGACAAGGGAGAGATGGAGATAGAGTGTGTATGTTTTGGGGGTGAGATAGACACAAAAAGGAGAGATGGAGAAGATGGGGACAGACGGAGAGAGAGACAGAGATAGTGACATAGTTGGAGGGAAAAGAGAGGGAGAGAGAGAGAGAGAGAGATGAGGGGGAGAGACCAAGGGAGGTGGGAGAGAAAGGGAGAGAGGAGGGAAGAGAGAGAGGAGAGGCAAAGATCGAGTTGTAGGGGAGAGAGAGGCGGAGGTAAGAAGAAAGAAACAGAGAAAGGTGGAGAGAGAGAGAGAGAGAGAGGGAGGTGGGGGACTAATAATGTAGATTGAGATAAAGGGAGAGTGAAGAGAAGGAGGGAAGAGAGAAATAATGGGGGAGAGAGGGAGAGAAGGGGAAGAGGGAGGAGTGATATATATATTTGGAGAAAGTGTGTGTATTTTTTGGGGGTGATATAGAGATACAAATGAGAATAGATGGAAATAGAGATATAAATGGAAGGTGAAGAGAGGGAAGAAGAGAGAGATAGAAAGATGGAGGGATGGAGAGAGAGATAGATAGATATGGAGAAGGAGAGTGTGTCTTATTGGGAGGGGTGAGATAGAGAGACAAAGGAGGAGAGATGGAGGGAGATATAGATATAGATGGAGGGAGGAGAGAGGGAAGAATATTTCTTGCACTATATGCATTGATTTTAGTGTAGATGGTGATTTATATTCCTATTTGATTGCTTACACTAGATGCATTGATTTCAATGTAGATGTTGATTTCTATTTATATTTGATTTCTTGAACTAGATTCATTGATTTCAGTGTAGATGTTGACTTCTAATCCTATTTGATTACTTGCACTAGATGCATTGATTTCAGTGTATATGTTTTTTAATTCTATTTAATTTCTTGCACTAGATGCATCGGTTTCTGCGTAGATGTTGATTTCTAATTATGTTTGAATGCTTCCACTAGATGCATTGATTTTAGTGTAGATGTTGATTTATAATCCTATTTGATTTCTTGCATTATATGCATTTATTGCAATGTAGATGTTGTTTTATAATACTATTTGATTGCTTGCATTAGATGCATTGACTTGAGTGTAGATTTTTATTTCTTTTTTGATATAACTGGATATATGATGGAACATTAATTTTAAAGTGATTGGATTAACAATGCGCATTGATTTCAGTGTAAGCAAAAAAAAATTGTTGACAATGTGCATCAATTTTTGTGTTACAGTAATTCAACCTATTAATATTGGAGAGAAAGGGAGCCAAAGTATGATGTTTACTACAATATATCAAGTTGAATATTTGAATGGTTTACAATTTCATCTACCCTTTTGATATAATCGATATGAAAAGATGGAAAAACTAACATGGATGAGAATAACAATAGTAGAAGAAAATAGTTTGAGATTGATCACAATGACGATTATTTATAGTTGGCTACATTATTGTTATTGACATTTTCTATCATTCAACTCTATTACATTGTCACTTTCCATTCAAAATTTCTATTTCATACTTTTTCATCATTAAAGTTATTAAAAATAGATATCTATAATCTCATGTAACTAAGAAAATTTTAAATTAGAACTACTCTTAAAGATATATTTAGTAATACTCGGAGGGAAGCTATTGATAATTAATCAACTGTTAAAAGTTAATCTACCTAAAATTAAATGAAATTGATGTGCAAAATCAATCCTCTTGAAAACTATTAACAACATTGTCTCCCTTCTTCATACCAACTAATTACTAACAAACAGTGACACACACATCTAGAAATATAACACAACAAATGTAACATTCACAAAAGTTACCATCCAAATCCGAACACACAAACACACAAACCACTCAAAGCATCCAAACATATATGTGCAAAATGTTCAAGACAAGAAACATAAAATAAATTAAAGAAAATAATGATAGAGTCATGTCAAACATAAAGAACATAATTTAAATTTGAAAGTATGAAGTTTATAGCAAGCATATACATAATAATAATAATGTAAAAATGTGACATGGTTTCCTTCAATTGGAACCAACCTAGATCCATCTAACTTTGGATCTTATTATGTGCCGAGAGGAATCAAACCCCTCGAGGTGAAAACCTTTCCTCAAATTCTACATTCCAAAAAGAAGGTTTGCACGTTGAGGGATTTGATCCCTCTTGACGCATGATATATCTGGAGTCAGATGGATCTAGGTTTTGTAAAGAAGACACTCTGGATCATAAGTGCTACTAAAGACTTTATTTCTATTAAAAATGGATGACAATGTGCGTAATTGCATATGGATATTAAGAAAAACCCATATAGGAAGAAACTAGCCCAACGTGATGTTGCAGAGAACTTTGGGTGAACATTGAAAACGAGGGAATCGAAAACCTTTGCATTAATGGAGAGAATATGAAACAAAAATATACATTAGTATGAAAAACTCACATAAAAAAAGTAAAATTAAGAAAATTATGTGTACCAATTAGAACTCTATTGAAGAAATATATATCAACAACTATACACGGCTACGGAGAATGTGATGAATATGTATATGAGAGAGCACTTCAAGGATCATTTCGTTGCTAGTTAGTTTTTGGTTAACACGTAATATTCAGAAAGGAAGGAGAGGTGACTGTATATATAATTTTCGGTTTTATTAGCTATTAGCACTCTCCTCTAGTTATTTTTCAGTGGATTATATAGAATATAGAACTATTTAAAATCAAATGAAATAGAAAAGACAAATTTTAACACAACGTAATACTTTTATTAATTCAGACCTAAGCATGCTTACTTTTGCTCATATTAAATACATCACAATGTGTCCCATTATATAATGATGGGAACACTAGACTCGATTGGCATAACTACACGGAAGATAGAGACTATGACTCACTTACAATTCAAATTGGAAAACAATACCTTCCAGAACACCACCTCGTAACTCACATAAATCGAGATCATTTCTTGACAACTCAAAAAACCTATCACATTACTACACACTTCCATTTCTACATTATTGTAACATCCCCACTTAATGGAGAAATGGATTTGCTACAATACATAAATAACAATTCCTCTTGGTCTAAGTCTCAACTAAGCTTACACACATGTCTCAAAAATTTCATTTTGGCTTTCTTTGCTACAACATATTGATGAAATTTATTCTTGGGCTTGTTTCTCCTAACTCTGACACTTTCAACTTGTTTAGTCTTCTTCCTACTCTAGATCATGAACTCTAGATATTGCATCTTATTGCAACTAGGATGATGCCAACCCATTTCAACTCATTTTTCATCAAGTTCATTTTCATCATCAATAGTTTCTTGTTCATTGGAAAACTTTCACATCAATCCATAATAATGTTTAATCTCTTCAAGACTCCAACACATCAAAATTTCATTAACTTATTTAGATATATCAACTGTTGTTTTAATCTCCATGTCACTTGCATCATTTATGGATTCTTCGTTCTGTCTTGTTTCAAGGTTCTGGGTGAAATCGCGAAGTTGGGAAACACTTTTTGGCGGACGGCTAGAATTTGGGAGAAATTTTTAATTTCTCGTCTGAGAAAATAGTCAACTCTATTTCTCGACCGAAAGTTTTAAAAACTCTCGTCCGAGAGTTTTATTGGGTTTAACCGCAGTTAAAAATCTCTCGGACGAGAGTTATGCATTTTCTCGTCCGAGAGTTTTATTGACGGAAACTCTCGGGAAGACTTTCAGACGAGAGTTAGAAAAACTCTCGGATGAGAGTTTTAAAAACTCTCGCATGAGAGTTTTAAAAACTCTCATCCTAGATTTTTTTCAACTCTCATCCGAGAGTTTTATTCCTATAATAAAACACAAAAATTATTAAGTTTTTAGAATTGGTACTTTATATAATTTAAATAGTACTTTATTAAAATTAAAAAATGATAAAAAATAATAAAATTATAATTTTATTTTAAATTATTTTATTATTATTAATGATAAAAAATACATGAAGATTTAATTAAATAAATTTTGTTACAATATTTTGTAATATCAATGTTATATAAAAAACTAAAAATATTTTATATAAAACTAATTGATATATTAATATAAATAAAATAAAATTCTAAAACATAAATCAAAATAAAAACAACTATATATAATTTATATAATATTTATTTTGAAATTAATGAATAAATTTAAATTTAAAAAACAATCGACTAAATGCAATGAGGTGATAAAGGAGACAATGCATAGCACCTTAATATCGTTATAAATTCTTGGAAATCTCGAGAAATTTTTGAAGTGATATGAGCTTCTTGGAATGGGTCACTTTATCTTCCACTTCAGTTTCACACGATTAACTTGAAAGGAAGTCTATTTTCCTAGGTATGGATGTAAGGGAATGAACAATATTATTTGAACATTGAGTGAGATTCCCTTCTTGGAATGGGTCCTCCTATATTCCACTTTAGTTTCACAAGATTAAATTGAAATGAAGTTTATTTTCCTAGGTATGGATGTAAGGGGATAAAGAATATTATCCGAAAAGGAAATGAATGTTAAGTGTGACATTCCAAGCAGAAGTGTATGGGATTGGAGAATTATGTTATTTCAGAAAACTAACCCTTGACCCATAACCCTTGACCCCTTAAACCCTAATTCCTAACCCCTAACCCCTTAACCCCCTAAACCTTAAACCTCTAAACCCTTAACCCCTAACCCATTTACCCCCACTAAACCTCCAAATCCCTAACCCATTTAACCCCTAAACCCTTAACCCCTACCCCTAACACGTTAACCCCTAACCCATTTAAGCACCTAAACCCCAAAACCCCTAACTCCTAACCCCTAAAATACTTAACTGCTAAATCCCTTAACCCCCTAAACCTCTAAACCAATCCTAACCCATTTAACCCCCTAAACCTCAAAACCCCTAACCCCTTAAACCCTAATTCCCAACCCATAACCCTTGACCCCTTAAACCCTATTTCCTAACCCCTAAACCCTTAACCCCTAACTTCTTAAACCCTAATTCCCAACCCCTAACCAATTCAACACCCTAAACCCCTAAAAACCTAACCCATTTAAGTGTTTATTCCATTTAACCTCCAAAACCCTAACCCCTAACCCCTAAAATCCTTCACTGCTAAATCCCCTAAACCTCTAAACCTATAACCCATTTAACCCCCTAAACCCTAAACCCCTAACCCCTTAAACCCTAATTCCCAACCCCTAACCAATTCAACACCCTAAACCCCTAAAAACCTAACCCATTTAACCCCATTAACCACTAACTTCTAACCCCTAAAATCCTTAACTGCTAAATCCCCTAACCCCCTAAACCTCTAAACCAACCCTAACCCATTTAAACCCCTAAACCCAAAACCTATAACCCCTTAAACCCTAATTCCCAACCCATAACCCATTCAACCCTTTAAACACCTAAACCTCTAACCCCTTAACCCTTGACCCCTTAAACCCTAATTCCTAACCGGGCTAACCCATTTAACCCCCTAAGCCCTAAACCTCTAATCCTTTAACCCCTAACCCATTTACCCCCACTAAACCTCTAAACCCCTAACCCATTTAACCCCTAAACCATAAACCTCTAAACCCTTAACCCATACCCCTAACCCATTTAAGCCCCTAAACCCCAAAACCCCTAACCACTTCAACACCCTAAACCCCTAAAAACCTAACCCATTTAAGAGTGGCTCCATTTAACCCCCAAAACCCTAACCCCCAACCCCTAAAATCCTTCACTGCTAAATCCCCTAACCCCTTAAACCTCTAAACCTGTAACCCATATAACCCCCTAAAACCTAAACCTATAAACCCTTAAACCTTAATTCCCAACCCATAACTCTTGACACCTTAAACCCTAATTTATAACCCCTAAACCCTTAACCCCCTAAACCCTAAACCTTTAAACCCTTAACTCATAACCCATTTAACCCCACTAAACCTCTAAACCCCTAACCCATTTAACCCCTAAACCCTAAACCTCTAAACCCTTAACCCCTACCCCTAACCCGTTAATGCCTAACCCATTTAAGCCCCTAAACCCCAAAACCCCTAACCAATTCAACACCCTAAACCCCTAAAAACCTAACCCATTTAAGTATGGATTCCATTTAACCTCCAAAACCCTAACCCCTAACCCCTAAAATCCCTCACTGCTAAATCCCCTAACCCCTTAAACCTCTAAACCTATAACCCATTTAAGCCCCTAAACCCAAAAACCCCTAACCAATTAAACACCCTAAGCCCCTAAAAACCTAACCCATTTAAGTGTGGATTCCATTTAACCCCTAAAACCCTAAACCCTAACCCTCGAATTCCTTTTACTACAACTCGTAAATTCCTTTCTCTAAACCTATACCCCATTTAACCCCCTAAACCCTAAACTTCTAAACCCTTAACCCCTAACCCCTTAAACCATAATTCCCAACCCATAACCCTTGACCCCTTAAACCCTAATTCCTAACCCCTAAACCCTTAACCCCCTAAACCCTAAACCTCTAAACCCTTAACCCCCAAACCATTTACCCCTACTAAACCTCTAAAACCCTAACCCATTTAACCCCCAAACCCTAAACCTCTAAACCCTTAACCCCTACCCCTAACCCGTTAACCCTTAACCCATTTAAGCCCCTAAACCCCAAAACCCCTAACCCCTTAAACCCTAATTCCCAACCCATAACCCTTGACCCCTTAAACCCTAATTCATAACCTCAACACTTATCCCAATCCCCAAACCCACCCCAACCCCTAACCAATTCAACACCGTAAACCCCTAAAAACCTAACCCATTTAAGTGTGGATTCCATTTAACCCCCAAAACCCTAACCCCTAACCCCTAAAATCCTTCACTGCTAAATCCCCTAACCCCCTAAACCTCTAAACCTGTAACCCATATAACCCCCTAAACCCTAAACCTCTAAACCCTTAACCCCTAACCCCTTAAACCTTAATTCCCAACCCATAACTCTTGACACCTTAAACCCTAATTCATAACCCCTAAACCCTTAACCCCCTAAACCCTAAACCTTTAAACCCTTAACCCATAACCCATTTACCCCCACTAAACCTCTAAACCCCTAACCCATTTAACCCCTAAACCCTAAACCTCTAAACCCTTAACCTCTACCCCTAACCCGTTAATGCCTAACCCATTTAAGCCCCTAAACCCCAAAACCCCTAATCAATTCAACACCCTAAACCCCTATAAACCTAACCCATTTAAGTATGTATTCCATTTAACCTCCAAAACCCTAACCCCTAACCCCTAAAATCCCTCACTGCTAAATCCCCTAACCCCCTAAACCTCTAAACCTGTAACCCATTTAAGCCCCTAAACCCAAAAACCCCTAACCAATTCAACACCCTAAACCCCTAAAAACCTAACCCATTTAAGTGTGGATTCCGTTTAACCCCCAAAACCCTAATCCCTAACCCCTAAAATCCTTCACTGCTAAATCCTGTAACCCCCTAAACCTCTAAACCTATACCCCATTTAACCCCCTAAACCCTAAACTTCTAAACCCTTAACCCCTAACCCCTTAAACCATAATTCCCAACCCATAACCCTTGACCCCTTAAACCCTAATTCCTAACCCCTAAACCCTTAACCCCCTAAACCCTAAACCTCTAAACCCTTAACCCCCAAACCATTTACCCCTACTAAACCTCTAAAACCCTAACCCATTTAACCCCCAAACCCTAAACCTCTAAACCCTTAACCCCTACCCCTAACCCGTTAACCCTTAACTTCTAATCCCTAAAACCTTAACCCAAATCCCCCTAACCCCCTAAACCCTCTTAAACCAACCCCTAACCCATTTAACCCCCTAAACCCAAAACATATAACCCCTTAAACCCTAATTCCCAACCCATAACCCATTCAACCCCTTAAACACCTAAACCTCTAACCCCTTAACCCTTGACCCCTTAAACCCTAATTCGTAATGCCTAACCCATTTAACCCCCTAAACCCTAAACCTCTAAACCCTTAACCCCTAACCCATTTACCCCCACTAAACCTCTAAACCCCTAACCCATTTAACCCCTAAACCCTAAACCTCTAAACCTTTCACCCCTACCACTAACCCGCTAACCCCTAACCCATTTAAGCCCCTAAACCCAAAAACCCCTAACCCCTTAAACCCTAATTCCCAACCCATAACCCTTGACCCCTTAAACCCTAATTTCTAACCCCTAAACCCTTAACACCTATCCCCCTAAACCCTAATCCCCAACCCCTAATCAATTCAAAACCGTAAACCCCTAAAAACCTAACCCATTTAAGTGTGGATTCCATTTAACCCCCAAAACCTTAACCCCTAACCCCTAAAATCCTTCACTGCTAAATCCCCTAACCCCCTAAACCTCTAAACCTGTAACCCATTTAACCCCCTAAACCGTAAACCTCTAAACCCTTAACCCCTAACCCCTTAAACCCTAATTCCGAACCCCTAACCAATTCAACACCCTAAACCCCTAAGAACCTAACCCATTTAAGTGTGGATTCCATTTAAACCCCAAAACCCTAACACCTAACCCCTAAAATTCTTCACTGCTAAATCCCCTAACCCCTTAAAGCTCTAAACCTATAACCCATTTAACCCCCTAAACCCTAAACCTCTAAACCCTTAACCCCTAACCCCTAAAACCATAATTCCGAACCCCTAACCAATTCAACACCCTAAACACCTAAAAACCTAACCCATTTAACCCCATTAACCCCTAACTTCTAACCCCTAAAATCCTTAACTGCTAAATCCCCTAACCCCCTAAACCTCTAAACCAACCCTAACCCATTTAACCCCCTAAACCATAAACCTATAACCCCTTAAACCCCAATTCCCAACCCATAACCCATTCAACCCCTTAAACACCTAAACCTCTAACCCATTAACCCTTGACCCCTTAAACAATAATTCCTAACCCTTAACCCATTTAACCCCCTAAACCCTAAACCTCTAAACCCTTAACCCTACCCCTAACCCGTTAACCCCTAATCTCCAACCCTAAAATCCTTAATCGTTAAAAAATCCCCTCAACCCATTTAACTCCCTAAACCCTAAACCTAGTCCAACCCTAATTCCCAACCCATAACCCATTCAACTTCTAAACACCTAAACCCCAACTCCCTTAACCCTCGAATTTCTCTTAACCATTAATTCCTAACCCCTAAACCCTTAATCCCCTAAACCCTAAACCTCTAAACCCTTAACCCCTAACCCATTTACCCCTACTAAACCTCTAAACCCCTAACCCATTTAACCCCTAAACCCTAAATCTCTAAACCCTTAACCCCTACCCCTAACCCGTTAACCCCTAACCCATTTAAGTCCCTAAACCCCAAAACCTAACCAATTCAACACCCTAAACCCCTAAAAACCTAACCCATTTAAGTGTGGATTCCATTTAACCCCCAAAACCCTAACTCCCAACACCTAAAATCCTTCACTACTAAATCCCCTAACCCCCTAAACCTCTAAACCTGTAACCCATATAACCCCCTAAACCCTAAATCTATAAACCCTTAACCCCTGACCCCTTAAACCCTAATTCCCAACCCATAACCCTTGACCCCTTAAACCCTAATTTCTAACCCCTAAACCCTTAACCCCCTAAACCCTTAAACCCTAACCCATTTACCCCCACTAAACCTCTAAACCCCTAACCCATTTAAGCCTTAAACCCTAAACATCTAAACCCTTAACCCCTACCCCTAACCCATTTAAGCCCCTAAACCCCAAAACCCCTAACCAATGCAACACCCTAAACCCTTAAAAATCTAACCCATTTAAGTGTGGATTCCATTTAACCCCCAAAACCCTAACTCCTAACCCCTAAAATGCTTCACTGCTAAATCCCCTAAACCCCTAAACCTCTAAACTTGTAACCCATTTAACCCCCTAAACCCTAAACCTCTAAACCCTTAACCCGTAATCCCTAAAACCGTAATTCCGAACCCCTAACCAATTCAACACCCTAAACCCCTAAAAACCTAACCCATTTAACTTCATTAACCCCTAAATTCTAACCTCTAAAATCCTTAACTGCTAAATTTCTAACCCCTAAACCCACAACCCTTAAAACCCTAATTCCCAACCCATAACCGATTAAACCCTTAAACACCGAAACCTCTAACCCCCAACCTCGAACCCTTAAACCCTAATTCCTAACCCCTAAAACCTTAAACCTCTAAACCCCTAACCCGTTAACCCCTAACTTCTAACCCCTAAAATCCTTAACTGCTAAATCCCCTAACCCCCTAAACCTATAAACCAACCCTAACCAATTTAACCTCCTAAACCCTAAACCTATAACCCATTAAACCCTAATTCCCAACCCATAGCCCATTCAACCCCTTAAACACATAAACCTCTAACCGCTTAACCCTTGACCCCTTAAACCCTAATTCCTAACACCTAACCCATTTAACCTCCTAAACCCTAAACCTCTAAACCCTTAATCCCTAACCCATTTACCCCCACTAAACCTCTAAACCCCTAACCCATTTAATCCCTAAACCCTAAACCTCTGAACTCCTTAACTCTACCTCAAACCGTTACCCCCAACCAATTTAAGCCCCTAATTCCCAACCCCTAACCAATTCAACACCCTAAACCCCTAAAAACCTAACCCATTTAAGTGTGGATTCCATTTAACCCCCAAAACCCTAAACCCTAACCCCTAAAATCCTTCACTGCTAAACCCCCTAAACCTCTAAACCTGTAACCCATTTAACCCCCTAAACCCTAAACCTCTAAACCCTTAATCCCTAACCCCTTAAACCCTAATTCCCAACCCCTAACCAATTTAACACCCTAAACCCCTAAAATCCTAACCCATTTAAGTGTGGATTCCATTTAACCCCAAAACCCTAACCCCTAACCCCTAAAATCCTTCACTGCTAAATCCCCTAACCCCTAAACCCTAAACCTCTAAACCCTTAACCCCTAACCCCTTAAACCCTAATTCCCAACCCCTAACCAATTCAACACCCTAAACCCCTAAAAACCTAACCCATTTAACCCCATTAACCCCTAACTTGTAACCCCTAAAATCCTTAACTGCTAAATCCCCTAACCCCCTAAATCTCTAAACCAACCCTAACCCATTTAACCCCCTAAACCTATAACCCCTTAAACCCTAATTCCCAACTCATAACCCATTCAACCCCTTAAACACCTAAACCTCTAACCCCTTAACCCTTGACCCCTTAAACCCTAATTCCTAACCCCTAACCCATTTAATCCCCTAAACCCTAAACCTCTAAACCCTTAACTCCTACCCCTAACCCGTTAACCCCTAACCTATTTAAGCCCCTAAACCCCAAAACCCCTAACCCATTTGACCCCTTAAACCCTAAACATATAAACCCCTAAACCCTAAACATATAAAACCTTAAACATATAAACCCCTAACATATAAACTCCTTTATAGTCGTTAGAAAGCTAGTCGTTATTGAGTTAGTTATTTAATTAGTTGTTAAGGAGATTAAATAATTATTAGTTAATTAGTTATTAGGGGATTCTTTAAGTATTCAAGAAAAATTTAAAAGGTTAAAGATAATATTAAATTACTTATTAAAAATATTTAATTAAAAACAATTTAATTATTAAAATATTTCAATATTTTTATAAATATTATAATTATTTTAATAACTATTTAGATTAACTAGAAAGTATTACAAATTCATATCTAAAAAGAGGGAAATAAATATCTTAAATTAGATAAAAAGGATAAAGAAAGAAGAGGAAATTACCCTAAACATATAAAACCGTAAACATATAAACCCCTAAAACTTTTGATTAAAACATTTAATAAAACTCTCGGCCAAGAGTTTTCTAAACTCTCGGCCTAGAGTTTTCTAAACTCTCGTCCTAGAGTTTTCAAAACTCTCGACCGAGAGTTTAGAAAACTCTCGGCCTAGAGTTTTCAAAACTCTCGGCCGAGAGTTTCATCGGGTAAACTCTCGGGCGCAAACTCTCGTCCGAGAGTTTTTTAAACTTTCGGCCGAGAGTTTGGCCGTGCGTTTAAATGTAACTTTAGGCGGGTTAAACTCTCGGTCGAGAGTTTTATAAATTTCTCGTCCGAGACATTATCTCGGCCGAGAGTTTCTGGTCAACGAAAAACACAGAAAATTCTGCAGTTTTCAGGAACCTACAATTTTGGAGGGGCAGAACACCTACAAAAACAAAATGTTATATGTCGGACAAAGTACCATTAGATTCATCTCTGAATCTAGTTTATGATGATATGAGATTTTTGGAGTTTCATTAAAAAATTCAATTTTTTATTAATTTTTTACTAAACTGTGTCACTGTGGAATTTCATTGTTCGAAAAATTGCACTGAATGAAAATTCAATAACTTTCAAATGAGGACACCAAAAAATTCAAACAAATCATACTGCACTTCCTCTCCCTGTCTACTTCAAAAGGGTACTCTCATTTTTCTTATTGACGATCACATTGAAAAGAAAATCAAAGGATCATAAAATGAACTGAAACATCACTGTTTTTTTTGTCTTCGTCCATTTCAAAAAATAATAAAAAATAGTGATTTAATCTAAAAATTACCGAAAAATAGTCTGTGCACTAGTGCAATATATGTAAATTATGATGCTATGGTTTTTTTCCAAAAAATGAATAACCTTCCCTAAAAAAAGTAAAGGATCATAAAGTGACTATTTATGTTTAGCTGAAAATTTCAAGTATATGCAGTTAGTAAACAAGAAATTTACCCCTCTATATGTCAATATTTAAAAAAAAAAAAAATATGGGTATGGAGGTAAGACAATTCTCTACAATTCTTGTTTTTATGTCAAACCATAATTTGCAATAAAAATATGAGTTTAGTGGAGTTGAAGTTGAAAAAAATAGAAAATTACAATTTTCAACATCAAAAAAGGGCAAAAAGTGTTTCACAACTTCACATTTTCACCCTTGGTGATTTTCCTATGAATTGGTAGCATATATACAACTAGGAGTAGAGATTGCAGAAGAGAAAGTTATGGATGACTCAACAACAACTCATGAATTTAAGAAAGAGGAATTTAGAATCAAATTTGATAATGGATACTTGTTTTATGAAAATGAATTTCAGTTGATTTTTGAAAAGAAATCAGTTGATAATTTTTTTTTCTTTTGATGACCAAGTGAAAGAACATGAAGAGGAAATTTTAGTAGCAGTTAGAGGAACAAACAAGTTTGAAAATTTCAAGTTTGATTACGATGCAGAGATAAAGCTAATTGAAGGATGGCTTGAGAAATATTTTCAACATATTGATGTAGGTTTAAAAGAAGCAATTGGCATGTTGAAGTTATCAATTTTTTCCTCAACATAAAACGCTCCTACAAATCTGCACTTTTACACCACTTTTACATTGGTTTCGTGCTAGGCCTTCCTCTTTTTAATATAAAAATAGCACCCAACAATTTTTCCCAACATGAAACTTTTTCCCTTTTTAAAAATGAACAAACCCTTTTTTTAATTCTTTATATCTCCTTTTTACCAATAATAAAATATATCCACATAAGAGGCTTGAAATTATTATTCTTTAAAATAAAGCTCAAAAGTAAATAATGTTTCCACAAAGAATGTTTTATAAAAAACACATGGCCAACTCCAAATTCATAAAACTCCCTTAAAAAAAAAACAAAATGAATCATAGTCTAAGCCAAACTCATCATAATTCCAGTGCCAACTATGGGTATCCATGCATATTGAAATACAAAGATCACTTGTTTACCCTTATTACTTCATGCAATTCAATACGATTAAAAATAAAGCTTTCACTAGCTTTAAAGAACTTTATACTGCCTTTAAACAAATATCTAACTGCTACGCTAAATATGAGCAGTGGCTACCAATGTACGAATGTGATCTATTTAAAAAATTTCGGAGCCTTCAAAGCACAGTGCGTTTCAGTGGCAACGATATATGGCTCTTGAAACTTCACCTATGCCTTAGTATATTGCAATGACAACTTTACTAACACCAAAAATTGCTCCTTTGATTGCATGCAACGACTTTATTCCTCTCATCTGAGCTACGATTATCTTCAATCTTTGGATGGTGAGATTTACGATATATATCAACTTGAAACAACTACAAAAAACCTTTAGGCACACAGATCAACCTCAAATGTGGTCCCACAAATCAAATAAATGCATCCCCTCCACCGTTGTTGTCCATGGAAATTTCAGACGATGAAGATGCAATTTCACTAATCCGATGGAAACGATATGACTTACCCTTTACAGTGCGCCTTTACCATAAAAAAACACACATTCCCACACGATATATTTGATATCACTTAAATAAATGAAGTTTGTAGTTTTCAAGAAGCCTACAAAACTAGTGGCTCCTTCACCCCAAGCCAAAAAATAATGCTGTAGTCTAACTACACTGTGTTTTTCCCTTCAAAATCATGGAAATTTTGGTAAGGTTTTAAGAAAATATGACAGTGATTTTTGTAAATTTTGGAAATTGAAAATAAACAAACAGAGGGATTTGTTTCTCCTATAAAATAGAGAATGCAATGCGGAAATAAAATTACACACAGAGACAAAGCAAGAAACACACAAGAGAGGAAATTTTTAATTTATTCAACTCTTCTCTATTCATTCATCTCTCTAAACATATGAAAAATACATTTCTTTAATACAAAATGTCTGAAGCCTGAAAATTTAAGGAAATTCAATACAGGAATGGACGGAAATCCTCAAAATCACCCTTTTGTTTGTTCTGTTGTTTCTACACGAAAAAAAACGTACAAAGCACAAAAACGTGGACTTGAAATTTCATAGGTTTCAGATGCGAAACCACATCACATATGCGCCCTCCATTGCAAATCACAAATCAACGATCTTAACATTTAACTGGCGCTTAAGGGAAAACCTTAAATCCTTACGATTGCAATGTGCGATGGCACGTGGCATCGTAACTTAAAAAATTTAGTTTGCGGGCGCTATCCTCCTAAGCTTGCGGTATGCGGTATGCGCTAAACTCCTAAGCTTGTGATATGCAATTGCGGGCGCATCGCATCGCAAATAAAATAACATAGCCTGCGGGCGCTAAAAAGGTAATTCTTAAACTTTGCGAAGTGCGAACTTGCGGGTGGTAGAAAAGGTAAAACATAAAACATACGAAGTGCGGGCTACGGGTGCACTAAAAGGAAAATTGTAGGTTGTGCGATGTGTGATGATGATGTTGCATCGCAACTTCGCAAGGTTTTGATGTGGGGTTTAAAAGTTAAAACACAAAATTCGTGAGGGCAGTTAAACAACGCTGAGTGTGAAAAGCAAAAGGTAAGGAATGAATGGAAATGGAAAGGTTTGTGGTGGGTTGGTAGTGCGTCAATGGTTAATGGGTCCCGCTAATATCGCATTGGTGGAAAATTAACATTTGGGAAAAGGATTTATAGTTAAACACAAAACATTGGGGGCTATGATGTGCAGGCATGAGGTAAGTCAATGGTGGGTAAAGAAATAAACGCAGAGTGTGGGCTCGAGAACTCTGTTACTGATTTTGCATGGAACGCCTTCAGATTTGAGAAACCTGGGCTTGTCCTTCCCTGCACAAAAAATTCAATTGAGGTGTGGGTTTCTGCCACTCTTATTCATGGCGGTGATTGGGAGTATTTTCAACACTCCCCCTTAATCACAACTGCCGCCATCAACCATTCCCAGACACTGTCTGAGATAAGAAAAACTTTTCTGTCCCAATAGTTTTGTGAGTATATCTACAAATTGTTCCTCTGACTTGCAATGCTGCAAAAATATTTCACCATTTTTAACTAATTCCCATATGAAATGGTATTTAGCATCAATATGCTTTGTTATCTTGTGGAAAACAAAATTTTTTGACAATGCAATTGCTGAGCTATTATCAAAATAAATTGTGCTTCCTTTGTCTTGTTCATGAAAAAAATATCTCAGTATCCTTCTAATCCAAACTGCGTAGCATGTTGTTTCTTTTGCTGCTACATATTCAGCTTCTGTTGCTGATAATGAAACTATTGGTTGCTTCTTGGAAGCCCATGAAATGGCTCCCAGTCCCAAATGAAAAACATACCCTGATATGCTCTTTCTGTCATCAACACTTCGAGCCCAATCACTATCAGTGCAACCAATCAGCTTAAAATCATCAGTTGCAGAGTATAGAACACCATACTCCTTGTGCCATTTACATACCTCAATATTCTCTTGCCTGCTTGCCAATGTGTCTCCATGAATCTAGATATGAAGCTTACTGTATATATTATCTCATGCTTGGTTGCAGTCAAATACATTAGACTGCCAACCATCCTTTTGTACAATGTTGGATTGAATTTTTTGCTGCAATCTTCCTTGCTCAACTTCAACCCCATGACAATTGGAGTTGATGATGGCTTGTTGTTCTGCATATTGAACCTTTTTAAAACTTATGCAACACATTTTTCTTGGTTGATAAAAATTCTATTTTTTGTTTGCTTTACTTCTATGCCCAAAAAATATCTTAACAAACCTAAGTCATTCATTTCAAACTCACTTTTCATGAATTCTTTGAAATCAACAATGAGAGAAACATCACTACGTGTAAAAATCAAATCATCTACATACAAAACAACAATACAAATTTTACCGTCATTTTCTTTCATGTATAGTGTGGGTTCACCATCACACTTGTCGAACCCATTGTCTATCAGGTAAGCATCAATCCTATTGTACCATGCATGTGGTGCTTGCTTCAGCCCATAAAGAGATTTCTTCAACTTACACACCTTGTGTTCTTGGCCTTCTATTTCATATCCAGGAGGTTGTTCAACATATACCTCCTCTTTCGGCACTCCATTCAAGAATGTTGAATTCACCTCCATTTGATAAAATTTCCATTTTTGTTGTGTTGTTATAGATAACAATGTCCACACTATCTCCATCATTTCAACTGGTGCAAAGGTTTCCTCATATTCTGTTCCTTGCTGCTGCTTGTAGCCTTTGAAGACTAGCCTTGCTTTGTGCCTTTCTATCTTGTCTTCAATGTTGATTTTGGTCTTATAGACCCATTTCAGTCCAATAATTTATTTTCCTTGTGGGAGGTCCACTAACTCCCATGTGTCATTCTTTTATATTGCTCCTATTTCTTCATTCATTGCTTCAATCCATTTCTCTTCTTTGAATGCATCATCAAAATGGATTGGGTCATCAACATGAAAAAATAATGCAAATAAAGAATTCAGACCAACATTATTATCACCTTCTTCTTGCTCATAAATTTCACTTAAATTTCTGAATCTTGGTCTTCTTGTATTTGCGAAGATGTGCTTGGAGTTTCACTTGAACTCGAGGCAGTTGGAGATCCCTGTGGTGTGCTTGGAGAAGCACTTTCTTGATTTATCAATGTTGTTCTATTGCTTGCTTATGGTGTGCTATGTTGAGCTTGTGTAGGTGGAGGAGGAGCCACCATTGATGAGTTGCTTGCTGCAGTCCATTCCTCTTTCTCTTCATGAGACATACATGTCTTCACATTTACTATCTTCTCTAAACTTCCATCCCAAGCTTCTTCTTCTATGAACTCAATATCTTTGCTGATTATTACTTTATTGGTTGATGGATTATAGAGCTTGTAAGCCTTGGATTCATCACTATATACAAGAAATATACATTTCCCCCCCTTGTTGTCCAACTTCTTCCTTAACTGATCTCGGACATGTGCATATGCCACACATCCAAACAAACTCATGTGAGTGAAAAATTTCTTTGTTCTACTCCATGCTTCTTCTGGAACTCTGTTCATCACACTTTTTGTTGGAAATATGTTAAGAATATAAGATGCACAAGAGACAGCTTCTTCCTCAATACTAATTTGGAAAATGCTTTTCCTTCAACATACTTCTTACCATGTCCATGATGGTCCTATTCTTTCTTTCTGCTACACTGTTTTTCTGAGGTGTATACCTTGTGGTAAATTTCTTGTGTATTTCATGCTCCCTGAAGAAACATAAGAAGTCTTTGGAGATATATTCTCCACCTCTTTCAGTTCTTAACACTTTTATGTAGTGTCCAATCTTCTTCTCAACAAGATCTTTGTAGTGGTAGAACTGTTAAAACACTTCACTTTTATGTTTTAGAAAATAGACCCATGTCTTCCTCGTGTAATCATCTATAAATGTCAACATGCAGTGATTTCCTGCAAATGACGGCATTTGCATTGATCCACATAAATATGAGTGGACAATCTCCAATGGTGACTTTTCCCTTATACTCTTTCCTGATGGAAATGATTCTCTATGTTGTTTTCCCAAGATGCAACATTCACATCGGCTATCTAGTTTCTATATGAGTTGTAATCCCTTGACCATACCTTTTCTATGAAACAAGTTCAAGCCTCTGACATTGAGAGGACCGAATCTCAAATGCCATAACCAATTCTCATATTTCACTTCTTGAAATATTTATTGTGTGACAACTTCTACAACACCTCCTTCGTTCAAGTCTGATCTGATCTTGAGAGGAAACATTCTATTGCTTGTCATATGCACTTTTTCAATGAGATGTCTACTTGGAGGTCTATCGATTATTATGCACACATCATCTTTAAAAAATACATTGTATCCCTTTTGCATGAGCTTTCCAATGCTTATAAGGTTACATTTTAGGCCGGGTATATAATAGACATCTAGAACGAACTTCTTCTCTCCCTTCTTTATTAGTATGTTTACTCTTCCTTTCCCCATGACAGAGACCTTGCTTTCAATCCCCATTGTTACTTCAGATTTTACACTTTCATCTAGATAGGAAAACATTGCTATGGTTCCAGTCATATGTTTATTACACCCTGAATCTAATAACCATACATCTTCTTGTTTTTCTTGTACTACATTACAAGCTAAAAGCACGCTACCATGGTTCTGATTTTCTTTTGTGAAATTTACCCTAGGTTTACTACCCATGTCATTTTTCTTCTTTCTACATTCATTTGCATAATGACCATAATTTTTTCAATAATGACATTGGACATGAGATTTATCATACCTCTGTCCTTGTGCTTGATTTTGGCTTGAGGCTTGGCTTTGATTTTGATTGTTGTCCCATCCACTTGTGCTTACAGGGCTGCTTCTTCCACCTCTGTGTGGGCTTCTTCCTCTTCCTCGGTAGTTTGATCTTCCTCGATCTCTACCTTGACCAAGAGACATTTCTGTCTTAAATGCATGCTCCAATGAGGAGTTTGTTGCTCTTTTCAGTCTGTGCTCATGAGACATCAGTGATGCATGAAGCTTATCCACTGATAACTATGAGATATCCTTTGTCTCTTCTATAGCCAATACTATGGCATCAAACCTTGATGGTAGACTTCTTAAGACTTTCTCAACTATTCTCCTTTCTTCAAGTGTCTCTCCATGAGACCTGATTTGGGTAACCAACCCAATCACATGTGTAAAGAATGAGTATATATTATCAGAATCTTTCATACAAAGAGTTTCAAAATCTCTTCTAAGCACATGAAGTTTTGATGTCTTCACCTTTTCCATGCCTTAATAGGCTTTCCGAAGGGTATCTCAAGCCTCCTTAGACTTCGTTGCTGCTCCAACCCTTGGGAAAATACTCTCATGTACTGCTTGGATAATATTGAAGAGGGCTTTGGAGTCCTTCTTCTTATTATCTCTCAACAAATCTCTTTCTTCTTTTGTCAAAGCATTATATGTTGCTGCATCTTTTGGTTCTTGGAAACCATTTTCCACAATCTCCTAAATATCTTGTGAGGAGAATATGTCCTTCATTTTAATAGCCCAATAATCATAATTCTTCCCATTGAACTTTGGTAGTTGGGGATTAGTCAAGCTTCTGCATTATGCTGCCATCTTAACTGTGTAAAAAAAAACTTCTCACTGTTGGAGAATGAGCTTCTCAAAACAATATTTCAGCTTCTTCAGTAAAGAGTTGCTCGTTATTTCATTGAGAGCCTAGACCTACTCTTATACCATATTGGAAGTTCAAAATAAACAAACAGAGGGATGTTTTTCCCCCACAACACAGAGAATGCAATGCAGAAATAAAATTACACACGGATATAGAGCAAGAAACATATAGGAGAGGAAATTTGTAATTCATTCAACTCTTCTCTATTCATTCATCTCTCTAAACATATGAAAAATACATTGCTTTAATACAAAATGGTCGAAGCCTAAAAATTTAAGGCAATTCAATAAAGGAACATACAGAAATCCACAAAATCGTCCTTCTGCCTATTCTGTTGTTTCTACACGAAAACAACATACAAAACAGAAAACAACGGACTTGAAATTTCATAGGTTTTGGCTGTGAAACCACATTGCATCCGCGCCCTCCATTGCAAATCGAAAATCGGCTATCTTAACATTTAACTCGCGCTTATGGGAAAACCTTAAATCCTTGCGTTTGCGATGTGTGATGGCACGTGGCATCACAACTTAAAACATTTAGTTTGTGGGCGCTATCCTCCTGAGCTTGCGGTATGCGCTATGCGCTAAATTCCTGATCTTGCGATATGCGATTGCGGGTGCATCGCATCGCAAATAAAATAACATAGCTTACGGGTGATAAAAGGGTAAGTATTAAACTTTGCGAAGTGCGAATTTGCAGGTGGTAGAAAAGGTAAAAGATAAAACATGCAAAGTATGGGCTGCGGGCACGCTAAAAGGTAAATGGTAGGTTGTGTGATATGCGATGAAGATGTCACATCGCAACATCGCAAGGTTTCGGTGCAGGGTTTAAATGTTAAAACATAAAAGTTGCAATGTGCGGTATGCTAGTGGTTAAACAAAAGGGAGTGAAAAAAGCGAAAGGTAAGGAATAAACGGAAAAGAAAAGGTTTGTGGCAGATTGGTAATGTGGCAATGGTTGGTGGGTCTCGTTGATATTGCATCGGCGGAAACTTACCATTCAGCGAAAGACTTAAGAGTTAAACGCAAAACGCTGCAGGCTGCGAGGTGTGGGCATGAGATAAGTCAAAAACGGGTAAAGAAATAAATGTAGAGTGTGGGCTTAGGTACTCTATTGCTGATTTTGCGCGAAATGCCTTCGGATTTGAGAAACCTGGGCTTGTCCTTCACTAAAAAAAATAAAAAATCAATTGAGGTGTGCGCTGCTGCCACTTTTATTCATGGTGGTGGTTGGGAGTATTTCCAATAGTATATCTAGGCTAAAACTATTAAACTTCAATATTTTGTGTGCTTTAGAGGTTTTTAATGGCGTTGAATCCATTTCCACCATAAAGAACATGATTTAAACACTGTTACTCGAAGATTTCTTAAATTATTTTTTCCCAAATTCCAGCCACTTTTGGTCATCCGATAAATTCCTCCACCTCAGTAGACAACTCCAAAAATAATAACTTCCACCTTTACGCCCAAACCTGCAACTCAAAAAGAGGCGTGCACTCCAAAAAAAAATGTTTTCTAATGGCTACTGATTTATCCAATGAATCGCAGAAAAAATAAAAATAAATAATATATATATATATATATATATATATATAGTTGATGATGGTGTTTTACCTTACAACGTCAAGGATGACAACTTTCTCGCAAAAAGAATCGACCAAACTTCGATTGAAATAATCTCCTGCAAGAAAAGAGTGTAAAAAATTCCTCAGCGCAACTCACTTAGACCCTTGATTGTACACAACGGCTACAAAAAACCAACCGTTCAAACATTTTTCTAATATCTCCTAATTTTTCTCTTATACCAAAATAGAAAAGACAATGTTTAACATCGCAGAATAATTTTTAAGGCTGCTTACTTCTGCTCACAAGAAGTACATCACAACGTGTCTTATTATATAATACTAGATTCGATTGATATAATTACACATAATCCATAATTATATAGAAGATAGAGTTTATTACTTACTTATAACTCACTTACATTGGAAAACAATAACTTTCGTAACACCACTTCGTAACTCACATAAATCGAGACCAATTCCTTACAACTAAAAAGACAAATCAACAAACCTATCACATTACTAGACACTTCATTTCTACATTATTCTAACACAATTGGCTTTCCACTTACCTCGTTGTACTCTTTCAAATGCAATATGTTTTGTGATTATCTCTTTGTTCATCTAAATTTGAGTCTCTTTCAAAAGTAATCTGCTTTACACATACCCACTCTTTTGTTAATCTAAATTTTTTATACAATAATATTTATATATACTAAGTTAACAAAATTATTTATCAAATTTGTTACTATTCGTTATTTCATTACTTGGAATTTGAACCTCGAAAGGGAAGGTGTGGAAGATAACAATCATTCCTTTCAACCAACCAAAATAACCCCACTATCGAGGTTCCAATCTCAACTAGTGGCATGGTGAGCTATAATACCTTGATAAATCTAAATTTTAAAGCGTAATTAACATAAAACTTATAACAAATTAATGAAGAGAAAAACTTTTGGCTATTCTAAAATTTGAAATTTTTGAATGAAATTATAATATGTTTTTTTGTTTTTTGTTTTTTTTTAATATATATAAAAAAATTGTTTATTGAAAATATTTACAAAATATAGAATAATTAAACTAATTTTTTTTTATATAATTATCTTGTTCATTTGTATTGAAATGAAATTAAAAACATACTGATGTGAAAGACCAACATCTCAGCAGTTTGGTTTAGGTAAATGATGGTGCGTGTATTTCTAAACCTATCGACATGACTGCTTTGGAAAAGTTTAGGTAAATGGTGATGCGGGTATTTCTAGAGCTACGGACATGACTACACTAAATGAAAATGGAAAGTTATATTTGAACTGGTCTCACAACATTATCCTATTGGCTACCCACATAAATAAGCTTATGATCAAGAGAACAAGTCTCTTGAAGAAAAAATGCTCAAAAATGAAGTTTCTCAGAATGGCTCCAAAATAGATCGACTGGAAAGTGTTCAGTGAAACGATCCCAACGTCGTGAACGACACTCAAATCCGATGTCGTATGCAGAAGTTATTCAAGTTTAAAGATCTCTCAATTTCAATTAAAAATGTCAAATTTGACTTTGGGAAAAAAATTTATTTTTATTAAAAAAAGAATATTCCATAGAATATTCTGGGAATATTCCATGGAATATTCCACAGAATATTCTGCGGAATATTCCACTTGTGGCCAATTATAAAGCGCCACGTGGCTAGCCCGGAGGCCGCCATTGCAGTCTCCAAAAGCCTTATTTGAAATGGCTGTGCTCAGCATAGCTCAAGCCTGATTCGCCAATTGCAGACCTGTGGATAGAACATGACGCTACCACAGCCACTGCCACGTTTGAGTTGTTTTATGTTGCAAACGGAGTCATATTTAAAGTTTGAAATTGTTTGGGCGGGGCCCGAAAGGGGGCCAGCCCCCTCACCATATAACCCACAGCGCGACTAAACAGAGAACTGGGGGTCTATTACTGGCGCGCAGTTTTGGGTGGTGGTCCCGTGCTTTTAGCACTCGGGAGTTGAATATTTAAACATATGGTTATGTATTAAATTCAAACTTTAATTATATGCCAACAGACCTCCGAGCGGTGCGGACACGGGGTGCTGATCCTTTAGCCCCCTATTTTGGGGGAAATTACGGCGGAGTGCCTCAAATATAGCGCCGACTCCAAATTTGTTGGTATTATCTGGAGTTTCTCCAGATTTAACTGGAGTTTGTTTAGTCCAACTGGCAAATGGAGTAAATGTGGCATAACTTTTGCTAGGAGAGGTCTTTTGAGACGAATGTTTTTTTGATTTTGGGTGTAGAGATCATTCTGGAGCTGTTGGAAGTGTCTGCAGAGCCATCAGGGCATTCTATCTACGAATTTTACAGCGCTTTTGATCGTGGAGCCATCAGGGCCAAAGGGAAAGAGAGCTGCATTGGACTACCTTCATCCAATGGAGGTGAATTTGTAGTCATTTTAGACTGATTTGGATCTTCTGAGTCTGTTTTAGCAGTCTATTTTTCCATTAGAGGTTTTTATACAGATGTAATCTCATTTGAAGCATTTAATCAAAAGAGGACTAAGCCTAATTAGAGGCTTTTGGACCCAGCGGAGGTAGCCCAAGAGAGGGGTGAACCGCTTAAACAAATATCTGTTGTCCATCTATATATTTTGGCTGTTTATTTCCAGATTCTGATAGTTTAAACAGTACAATTTCATCAGCATGCTTTTCTCAAACAAGTTTATACAGTAAACAAAACTTGTTATTTTATCATCAAACCTCTACACTTCAATTGCAGAACATATCATCTTGCTTATTCACACATAAAAACAGATCAATGAATACTTTGAATTTAAAAACAAAATACTTTCATTGATCTTGATATTGGTGTTTACATATTATTTCTTTAGGCAGAGTCTGTAGAGGGCCAGGTAGCCTCCGGATTCATCCTTTCCTTGAAAGGTGAAACATCCGGTGAATGCCCCTACAGTCCATCTCTGTATGAGAAATAGTTTGTCCTCACGATTTCAGATCAGGTTGGTATCGGAGCTCAAGGTTTTTCTTAAGAGATTGTGAAATTTGTGCAAGTTAATTGTGTGGTTCTGCAAATCTTGATGCTTACTAGGCTGAAACTGCAAAGAGGGGAAGGTCAATTGGTTAGAGAACAAGTTAATCCTCAACCAAGGAGGGCTAGAGTGCCATTACATCCACCTTCCATTTCATCCTCATTAGCCTTAGAATCAGCCACAAACATATCTTCCAGAGAAGGAGAATTACATGAGGAAATTGATCCCAAGGAAGAAGAAAGAGTCTTTAGAAAAGCTTTCTTGGACTTGACTGAGATGGTTAGGATCCTATACCAGGAGAGAAATGATAGGATTGCTGGAGAAGGGTCTAGAAACCAAAGAGAAGAAGGGGATTCTTCAGGAGGAAAGAAAGACAAAGATGAGTCTAAGAAAGGGAATGGAGGAAATGGTGATCCACCATCTTCATCATCATCCTCATCCTCCACATCATCCTCTTCTACTTCTGTTAATCAGTCACACAAAACAAAAACATCTCTTAAAAATCCTTTGTTAAAGCTTGATGTGAAGTTTGAGTTGCCGATGTTTAATGGTGATGTGAATGCAGAGAAATTGGATAACTGGATTAGACAGCTGGAAGTCTATCTCAGAATTCAAAATTTGCATGATGATGAAACAAAAATCCAATTAGCCTCTTTGAGAATGGATGGAGCAGCTTTGGTTTGGTGGGAAGCCAAGACTAGAGAGGAGATTAAAAAGTATGGTAAGATAACTCTAACATGGAATGAGTTTATTACAGCCATTAAGAAACAATTTTATCCTCTTTCTCATATTCAGAAAGCAATCATGAATTGGCAAAATTTTAGGCAGCTTAAAGGTCAAAATGTGCAAGATTATACCCAAGAGTTTAGAAGGAGAGCACTTCTACTTGGAGTAGACTTACAAAGTCAAGACACCTTGTTAAAATACATAGGAGGTTTTCACAATTATCTGCAACATACTATCCTAATGTTTAATCCTACCAGCTTAGATGAAGTCTGTGTGCAGGCTACACATTTAGAAGCTAGAGGAAAGAATGCTTTTGATGCTTTTGATGAGGATAGTACTTTTAAAAACAAAGGAAAGAAGAGAGTTGCAAATTCAAGAAAGGACAAAGGAAAGTTCTTTTGCAAGAACTGTTCGAAGACAAGTCATGATGAAGATCATTGTTGGAAGCTTCATCCTGAACTGAAACCAGAAAAATTCAAGAACAAAAACAAGACCAAAGAAAAGGAGAAAATTGTTGCAACAGTTGAGCAAGACTTAGGGTCAGACTCAGGGGATGAGACAAAAAGCATAGGCATGGTTTTGAAGAACAATAAGGGGAAAGAAGTGGTGCAAGACACAATTCCTAGTTCTAGCTCTTTGAATTGTCACAAAGATACTCATGATGAAAAGAGGAGGATAGAGCTTTTCCATGTGAGGGTAATTTCCAAAAATACAAAAATTGACACACTATTTGACAGTGGGTCACAAGCTAATCTTATTTCTGAAGATTTGGTCAAGCAGCTGAAACTTGAGACCATTCCACATCCGAAGCCTTATCCACTTGGATGGATTTGCAAGGATGCCAATTTGCAGGTTTCAAGGAAGTGTATATTGCGCTTTGCAATAACTGCACACTTTGTTGACACAGTGGAACTTGATGTGGTGCCGCTTGATATCTCAGGTATGGTTTTGGGAAGTCCTTATTTGTTTGACAGGAAGGCCATCTTTCATCGCCATGAAAACAAGTATCACTTGTTTAAAGATGGTAAAGAGTACATTGTGAGAGCTCACAAGAAGAAGATGGAATCTTCTTTACTACATGCAGGTCAATTGAAAAGATTGGTTAATGCAAGTCAAAGTCTAACTTTGTTGATGTTGAAACGACCAGATTTTGAGCATTTGCCATTTTATGATGTTGCTAATAATATGTCTCAGTTTGATAACAGTTTGTCTTTGAAAAAAGATGATGTTGTGTTGCAAAAATTACCTTTTGGGTCAGCCAATGCAGTGAATGAAGTGTCAAAGCAAAGCAGTGCAAGCAAGGAGGACACAAAATTCAGCATGGGAAAAAGTTGGTTTCAGAATGGTACAATTCGCCATGGGAACAGTTTGCAAGGTGAAGGTTGTTTTAAGTCTTTCTGGAAGTTTGATCAATGTAGAGAAAGTTTGTTTTCTGCAAAGTACAATTGCTGTTCTGAAAATTTTAATCATTTGCATCATGACTCAGTCAATCTTAGCAATGGTAGATCAGTTGATTCCAGAGACAGGTTGTCATTTTCTCAAAAGCTTCAGTTGATGAAATCGGGTAGATTTCAGTTGTTCAAGGGTGGAAGAGTGGAGAATCAGTCTCCACATCATCAGTTTCAGTAATCAGAAAGCTTTTGAGGGTCCAAAAGCTTCCCATTTGGGAGGTGTGATCAGGAGATCAAGTCTCTTGAAGAAAAATGCTCAAAAATGAAGTTGCTCAGAATGGCTTCGAAATAGATCAACTGGAAAGTGTTCGGTGAAGCAATCCCAATGCCGCAAACGGCACTCAAATCCGATGTCGTATGCAGAAGTTATTCAAGTTTAAAGATCCGCCAATTTCAATTAAAAATGCCAAATTTGACTTCATGAAAATTTTTATTAAAAAAAAACAATATTCCACAGAATATTCTGAGAATATTCCATGGAATATTCCACAGAATATTTTGGGGAATATTCCGTTGGCAGCCTATCATCGGGTGCCACGTGGCTAGCCCGGAGGCCGCCACGTGGGCCCCAACGTGGAGTTGAAAATGTGTTTTAAAAATTTGTTGGGCTCGACGAGTTTCGAACCGTGGTCGGGCAGATTATAACTAGGCGGCTTAACCAATAGACCAACGGTTTCATTGTTGTTAAAACATTGCAATCGACATATATTTAAACCGTGGGGTTTGTTTGGGCGGGCCCGGAAGGGGGCTAGCCCCCTCAGCATAAAACCGCAGGCCTGAACCGTGGTGTTAATTCATTGGCGCGCAGTGGTGGGACGTGGTCCCGTGCCAATAGCACCAGTGGCGGAGATCTATTTAAACATATGGTTATGTATTAAGTTCAAACAGTAATGTTCCACTATTTATGCAACAAACAACGCCAATGTTCGGTCTTATGGATAAGACCCTTATCTCTTCAGCCCCCACGTCTGGCGGACTCCCCAAATTCAGCGGTTACTCCATTTTAGTCGGGTTATCTGGAGTTTCTCCAGATTTAACTGGAGTTTGTTTAGGCCAAGTGGCAGATGGAGTAAATGTGGCATAACTTTGGCTAGGAGAGGCCTTTTGGGATGAATTTTTTTTTGATTTTGGGTGTAGAGATCATTCTGGAGCTGTTGGAAGTGTTTTCAGAGCCATAAGGGCCTTCTATCTGCGATATTTACAGCATTTTTGATCGTGGAGCCATCAGGGCCTAAGGGAAAGAGAGCTGCATTGGACTACCTTCATCCAATGGAGGTGATTCTGTAGTCATTTTAGACTGATTTGGGTCTTTTGAATCTATTTTAGCAGTCTATTTTTCCATTTGAGGCTTTTATACAGATGTAATCTCATTTTAAGCATTTAATCAAAGGAGGACTGAGCCTAATTAGAGGCTTTTGGACCCAGCGGAGGTAGCCCAAGAGAGGGGTGAACCGCTTAAACAAATATCTGCTGTCACTCTGTATATTTTGGCTGTTTATTTCCAGATTCTGATAGTTTAAACAGTAAATTTTCATAAGCATGCTTTTCTCAAACAAGTTTATACAGTAAACAAAACTTGTTATTTTATCATCAAACCTCTACACTTCAATTGCAGAACATATCATCTTGCTTATTCACACATAAAAACAGATCAATGAATACTTTGAATTTAAAAACAAAATACTTTCATTGATCTTGATATTGGTGTTTACATATTATTTCTTTAGGCAGAGTCTGTAGAGGGCCAGGTAGCCTCCGGATTCATCCTTTCCTTGAAAGGTGAAACATCCGGTGAATGCCCCTACAGTCCATCTCTGTATGGGAAATAGTTGTTCTCACGATTTCAGATCAGGTTAGTATCGGAGCTCAAGGTTTTTCTTAAGAGATTGTGAAATTTGTGCAAGTAAATTGTATTAGTCTGCAAAATTTGATGCTTATTAGGCTGAAACTGCAAAGAGGGGAATGTCAACTGGTTAGAGAACAAGTTAATCCTCAACCAAGGAGGGCTAGAGTGCCATTACATCCACCTTCCATTTCATCCTCAGTAGCCTTTGAATCAGCCACAAGCATGTCATCCAGAGAAGGAGAAGTCCATGAGGAAATGGATCCCAAGGAAGAAGAAAGAGTCTTTAGAAAAGCTTTCTTGGATTTGACTGAGATGGTTAGAATCCTATACCAGGAGAGAAATGATAGGACTGCTGGAGAAGGGTCTAGAAACCAAAGAGAAGAAGGAGGTTCTTCAGGAGGGAAAAAAGACAAAGATGAGTCTAAGAAAGGGAGTGGAGGAAATGGTGATCCTTCATCTCCATCGTCATCCTCTTCCTCCACATCATCCTCTTCTACTTCTGTTAATCAGTCACATAAAACAAAAACCTCTTTTAAAAATCCTTTGTTGAAGCTTGATGTAAAGTTTGAGTTGCCAATGTTTAATGGTGATGTGAATGCAGAGAAATTGGATAACTGGATTAGACAGCTGGAAGTCTATCTAAGAATTCAAAATTTGCATGATGATGACACAAAAATCCAATTAGCCTCTTTGAGAATGGATGGAGCAGCTTTGGTTTGGTGGGAAGCCAAGACTAGAGAGGAGATTAAAAAGTATGGTAAGATAACTATAACATGGTCTGAGTTTATTACTGCTATTAAGAAACAGTTTTATCCTCTTGCTCATATTCAGAAAGAAATCATGAATTGGCAAAATTTTAGGCAACTTAAGGGTCAAAATGTGCAAGATTATACCCAAGAGTTTAGAAGGAGAGCACTTCTACTTGGAGTAGACTTACAAAGTTAAGACACCTTGTTGAAATACATAGGAGGTTTGCACAATTATCTGCAACATACTATCCTAATGTTTAATCCTACCAGCTTAGATGAAGTCTGTGTGCAGGCTACACATTTAGAAGCTAGAGGAAAGAATGCTTTTGATGCTTTTGATGAGGATAGTACTTTTAAAAACAAAGGAAAGAAGAGAGTTGCAAATTCAAGAAAGGAAAAAGGGAAGTTCTTTTGCAAGAACTGTTCGAAGACAAGTCATGATGAAGATCATTTTTGGAAGCTTCATCCTAAACTGAAACCAGAAAAATTCAAGAACAAAAACAAGACCAAAGAAAAGGAGACAACTGTTGCAACAGTTGAGCAAGACTTAGGGTCAGACTCAGGAGATGAGACAAAAAGCATAGGCATGGTTTTAAAGAACACTAAGGGGAAAGAAGTGGTGCAAGACACAATTCCTAGTTCTAGCTCTTTGAATTGTCACAAAGATACTCATGATGAAAAGAGGAGAATAGAGCCTTTTCGTGTGAGGGTAATTTCAAAACATACCAAAATTGACACACTATTTGACAGTGGGTCTCAAGCAAATCTTATTTCTGAAGACTTGGTCAAGCAGCTTAAACTTGAGACCATTCCACATCCGAAGCCTTATCCACTTGGATGGATATGTAAGGATGCCAATTTGCAAGTCTCCGGGAAGTGCATATTGCACTTTGCAATAACTGCACACTTTATTGACACAGTGGAACTTGATGTAGTGCCGCTTGATATCTCAAGTATTGTTTTGGGAAGTCCTTATTTGTTTGACAGGAAGGCCATCTTTCATCGCCATGAAAACAAGTATCACTTGTTCAAAGATGGTAAAGAGTACATTGTGAGAGCTCACAAGAAGAAGATGGAATCTTCTTTACTACATGCAGGTCAATTGAAAATATTGGTTAATGCAAGTCAAAGTCTAACTTTGTTGATGTTGAAACGACCGGATTTTGAGCATTTTCCATTTTATGATGTTGCTAATCATTTGTCTCAGTTTGATAGCAGTTCGTCTTTGAAAGAAGATGATGTTGTGTTGCATGAATTACCTTTTGGGTCAGCCAATGCAGTGAATGAAGTGTCAAAGCAAAGCAAAGGTAAGCAAGGAGGACACAAAATTCAAAGATGGGAAAAGTTGGTTTCGTAACGGTACAATTCGCCATGGGAACAGTTTGCATGGTGAAGGTTGTTTTAAGTCTTTCTGGAAGTTTGATCAATGTAGAGAAAGTTTATTTTCTGCAAAGTACAATTGCTGTTCTGCAAATTTTAATCTTTTGCATCATGACTCAGTCAATCTTAGCAATGGTAGATCAGTTGATTCCAGAGACAGGTTGTCATTTTCTCAAAAGCTTCAGTTAATGAAATCGGGTAGATTTCAGCTGTTCAAGGGTGGAAGAGTGGAGAATCAGTCTCCACATCATCAATTTCAGTAATCAGAAAGCTTTTGAGGGTCCAAAAGCTTCCCATTTGGGAGGTGTGATCAGGAGATCAAGTCTCTTGAAGAAAAATGCTCAAAAATGAAGTTGCTCAGAATGGCTCCAAAATAGATCGACTGGAAAGTGTTCAGTGAAACGATCCCAACGTCGTGAACGACACTCAAATCCGATGTCGTATGCAGAAGTTATTCAAGTTTAAAGATCTCTCAATTTCAATTAAAAATGTCAAATTTGACTTATGAAAAATTTTTATTAAAAAAAGAATATTCCAAAGAATATTCTGGGAATATTCCGTGGAATATTCCACAGAATATTCTGTAGAATATTCCGGGCGCAGCCAATGGAAGGGCGCCACGTGGCTAGCCCAGAGGCCGCCACGTGGCCCCAAGTCGGATTGAAAATGGCGTTTCAAAATTTGTTATGGGCTCGGCCGGATTCGAACACAGGACCGGGTGGATATAACCGGGCGGCTTTACCAATAGGCCACGGTTCGTTTGTTGTTTTATGTCTCAAACGGAGTCATATTTAAAGTTTGAAATTGTTTGGGCGGGGCCCGAAAGGGGGCCAGCCCCCTCACCATATAACCCACAGCGCGACTAAACAGAGAACTGGGGGTCTATTACTGGCGCGCAGTTTTGGGTGGTGGTCCCGTGCTTTTAGCACTCGGGAGTTGAATATTTAAACATATGGTTATGTATTAAATTCAAACTTTAATTATATGCCAACAGACCTCCGAGCGGTGCGGACACGGGGTGCTGATCCTTTAGCCCCCTATTTTGGCGGAAATTACGGCGGAGTGCCTCAAATATAGCGCCGACTCCAAATTTGTCGGTATTATCTGGAGTTTCTCCAGATTTAACTGGAGTTTGTTTAGTCCAACTGGCAGATGGAGTAAATGTGGCATAACTTTTGCT
Source organism: Pinus albicaulis (assembly GCA_034641835.2). Taxonomy (NCBI): domain Eukaryota; kingdom Viridiplantae; phylum Streptophyta; class Pinopsida; order Pinales; family Pinaceae; genus Pinus; species Pinus albicaulis. Next base: position 189,630 of record JAXQQM020081681.1, read on the forward strand.
AGGAGAGGTCTTTTGAGACTAATTGTTTTTTGATTTTGGGTGTAAAGATCATTCTGGAGCTGTTGGAAGTGTCTGCAGAGCCATCAGGGCATTCTATCTGCGAATTTTACAGCGATTTTGATCGTGGAGCCATCAGGGCCAAAGGGAAAGAGAGCTGCATTGGACTACCTTCATCCAATGGAGGTGAATTTGTAGTCATTTTAGACTGATTTGGATCTTCTGAGTCTGTTTTAGCAGTCTATTTTTCCATTAGAGGTTTTTATATAGATGTAATCTCATTTGAAGCATTTAATCAAAAGAGGATTGAGCCTAATTAGAGGCTTTTGGACCCAGCGGAGGTAGCCCAAGAGAGGGGTGAACCGCTTAAACAAATATCTGCTGTCCATCTGTATATTTTGGCTGTTTATTTCCAGATTCTGATAGTTTAAACAGTAAAATTTCATCAGCATGCTTTTCTCAAACAAGTTTATACAGTAAACAAAACTTGTTATTTTATCATCAAACCTCTACACTTCAATTGCAGAACATATCATCTTGCTTATTCACACATAAAAACAGATCAATGAACACTTTGAATTTAAAAACAAAATACTTTCATTGATCTTGATATTTGTGTTTACATATTATTTCTTTAGGCAGAGTCTGTAGAGGGCCAGGTAGCCTCCGGATTCATCCTTTCCTTGAAAGGTGAAACATCCGGTGAATGCCCCTACAGTCCATCTCTGTATGGGAAATAGTTGTTCTCACGATTTCAGATCAGTACTGAACAGGCTCGCTGGCAGCGGAGCAACGTTTGTGATTTCTTGAAGTGACTCCACTAGGGTACTGTCCAGGCCTGCTAGCAGCGGAGCAACACCAGAAGCTTACTTTAAAAATCCTGAGAATAATAAACCCAGTGCCTTTCTCTTCACATCATCAACAAGCTACTGGCATCTCTGAGCTTTCTCTTTGATGTGTTTCTGATTAGCGGGACTTAGTTGAGGCACAAGGATTAGGCATACCTGTAAAGGGCCAAAGTAATACAAAGGGTACCCACGGAACTGGTTCAATATTCCCTTGCATCATTATCCGGACTCAGACTATTGTGGTGATATTGACAAAGATGCTGGATTCTACCAGTGGTTCGCCATTTGTTGTAGCCGCTACAACACCACCCAAAATTTTGGGTATATTTAAAATTTCGGGTTCCCCCTCTGCTCGCTTAGGCGTTAAAGTCTTCCACCTGACCTGCAATCAACTACATCCCAGCGACCTATCCCCAACCCCTCATGAGTTGTCTCGCCATCATGATCAAATGTCGTTGTTGCAATCACGCCATATGTGGGAAGGATCATCCAGCGTACGCCTGAACACTCTTGTCGCAATCGCGCCATGTGTAATGAGATTGCCATTCATACATTTGAATGGAAACCTTTTGTGTATTGACGAATAAAATCCTTCCCACTGTAGGTCATTAAGCTATTGTTTGAATACTTCTCTTAGGCTTGTTAGTTTCATATGTTTTATCTGTGGTCACCATTATCAAATAATAATTATGTTGTCGTTATGTTCCACACAGGTCGACCCCACGAGTAACAAACTCCTCAGTCGTGTCACAACATCAAGGGAAATGAATTGTGCTCAACGACGAGGCCAAAGTTGCGGAACAGGGGAGGAGCAGGAGCAAACGATCAATACTGTTAAAGGGAGGATAGTGTGATACATGTTGATCAGAGAGAACCTTCTATGTCACTGATGCAAAAGGCCTCCTTCACTAGTGCGCACCAGTTGCTTAAAAGCGCTCCGTTTGGAAATGTCCAGATCCTCCACCATGCCATCTAAAGGGCGATGGGCGCACGCGAAGAAACATATTTCGCCACTTCAATGAGTCTAGCGTGAAGTATAGCCTGGTGAACCAAGCCTACACAGAAGTTTTCTCTAGACACTGACAATCTCATTCGAGGAGTTCTCGTGTCGGGTAGCAGTGCGAAAGCATACGTGTTTTTGTGGCAAGTCAACGACACAGTTCCAAATAAGTGAAAGCATTCTTTGAGAAGCAATCTTTGTTGAAGCTAGGCTACACAGTGGACACACACTCGATGAACCAAGGTTATGGTTTTGATTTTATATAATTAAAACAAGGCAAATAAAAATCACATGGTGTCAAATCATAGGAAATCATGGATGAGAAATACGTGAAACCGTTGCAAAGTGGGCACACTTCCGATGGACCAAGGTGGCATTTTGAAACATTAGGACAAGGCGCAAACATATGGTTTTAAAGCCGTATAAGAGCACGAGTTAGAAACATATGAAAACCCATTACAATTGAAATCGAATATTTCTAGGATGGAGTTGATTTATAACGGTCAAAGTCATGTTCAAAACATGGAATGAGATGTCATGACAAACCCATAGTGATATGTTGTAATGACTTTGATGTGTTAGAAAATTGGCGCATACATGCACCGCCACGTTACATGAAATTAAACGTTCGATGCCATGTGTTGGAAACATGGCGCAGACATGTATTGGCACGTGGCATCGAGCCAAAGGTTCGATAGTGGACAATGTACGTGGGAAACATGGCGCAAAACTACATGCACACGTTGCAGGGAGTCAAACCTCCGATGGCACATTTTGATTTATGTTAAAACATCTAAGGGAGGTATATATACATAAGCTGGTCAATTCTACGATTAAAATGGTGAATCAGGACTATGTGAAAACACGTTGCGTGGAGCCAACGTTCGAAGTCTGCATTAAAATAATGCCCACTACTACCAAATCTCTAATAATAATACATTAGGAAACATCTATCCTCATGGCAAACCATGAGTAATTCATGTGGAATTCTCATTCAACGCAGCACAGAGTTGAAAAATTTGTGGCTGCGGTCCAACAACGGGGAAGTTGGCAGTACGTGTTGGGACCCACACATGAATTCAATCCCACTAACTCCTTGATTTTGTAATGATAACGCCAGAGAGTATCACCAACCAGTTGCCAAGGTGGAGAAATATGAAGCAATATATGGCTTAATCGTTGCAGACGTGGTCTCTGTGAAATATCTGAATGGGGAGTTCCTCCTATAAATACGGAGAATGAAGAGCTGAGTTCAAACTGCAAAGCACTTTCACTACATTAATGCTCTTCCTCCTTAGCCTCTTAATACACATGGTGGGTGGCTTTTCAACCAAGGCATGAAGCGCAGTGCTTGACAATCGGTAACCACGTAAAACCGCCAAGCAAAGAATACAAGGAACGTTCGAGCAGCTCAAATGTTTTATGCCAAAGTGTTAGTCCATGACAAAACTCGTGGAGCAGACGCACATATATAATAGTTAAAATTTTACATTCAAAGCATGGAGCCAAAGGTTCGAGGGCAGTTTTTCAAATCATGTTATATAATATTTAGTCAAACTTTGCGTTTAGAAGGTGGAGCACAACCACACAAATACGTTGCAAATGGGTGATGGTGCCGTTCTAATCCGTGGGTAGGTTTGTATGTGTGCGATCAACTCCACGTCAGAAACATAGCGCAGAACGCCATGGAGACATTGTAAATTGGTGAAAGTGTCCCACGTCAGATTTTTAGTCGTTGGAGCAAGCACATATGGCATTTACATTTTATGATTGAGCAGGTCACAGGGTCGTAGAGACAAAGCATTGCCCAAGGTTGCGACTTAGCCAGTTTGCGACCCAGCGACCCCTTCAAGTCGCACGTTAGTTCAGGTCGTAGGGTCGCAGAACGATCTGCCCATGGAGAGCTGCGACCCAAGAAATTCTCTGACCCAGCGACCCATCAGAAAATGCAAATTCATGCTATAATCGATCGCCCACGTGTTTCATTCACCGAAAAAGCTGCTGATGTGCCGCATGAAATGGACGAGCTACCCAATGCATGCTGCCATGCGCCAGCGATGATTGTGCTGCTATGCGCAGACAAGGGGGTGGAAATTCATTAAGGCTTGGGAGCAGGTATATGACAAGTGGTCAAAGCTACGTTTAGACGTGGAGCCAGACCTCATAAACAGGTCTACGATGGAAATGTACAAGTGGACGTGAACACAAAGGTTCTGATGGCGAAGTTTCATTCCATGCTAAACGTTGGAGACATGGCGCAGAACCAACAATGGACACGTTGCATGGAAACAAATGTCGATGGCAGGTATTCTTGCCGTAAAGGGGAAAAGTTGGCTAAAGATATCCATTTCCCACAAAATGCAGAAGGTTCAGGTGTGGCTCCATTTGACTGTTGGCTATGTTTGTGAGGGATCAAACAATGGCTTTACGTATTGAGAAACAACCGGAGAACGCAAGGGAAATTGTCGAAGTTTGTCATCTCATCCTCTGATTGAGAAAGGATATTATGCTGGTTTTCTTGGTCACCCAGGCCACCATTTACATTTCTCGTAGGTAAAAGGAGGGGTCTCTGTTCTTAACTTTCAAACCAGTTTTGGGCTCTTTCAAAGCACGTCGTTGAAAACACAACTTTTCAGCATAACCGTTAGTTTTGGCAGTGTGAAGTTACTCATCAGTCTTCCATGTTTCGTGTCACAATGCAAGTATACCCTCTAAAGTACGAAAGTCCCAAAGATTAAGTGAGGATTTAATTCACCTTTCTGATGGGATTGAAGATGCAGAAAGACCTGATTGCTGATTTAGACTAAGCAATCAAATCTGCACCTATCTAATACCAGCTGATTGATGCTTTGGAAACAAGTTATGTGAAATTTCATGAAACCAAGTAAAATATGAAATGGACATTTGTTGAGTTCATGGCTAGCTAGGGCGCTAGAGCATGTTTAACAGGCATCCAACGATGGCTAAATCTTTGCGAAGATTTTTGGATCCCTTCCAAATTATCCACAACTGTTAGAGGTCGCATGGAGTGATATCAAATATGTCTTTTAATTACACCATTTTTCAGCTATATATCATTCTATCCAACAGATTTTGATCATGGAATCCATTGGACCATTACCAGGCAGAAGGACGTCGTTTTAAGCTGGGCTTCTAAGTGTGGAAGATCTAAGGCGTTTTGCATCCACGGGTTGCCAGCACACTTGGAAGGAAAGAGTGAAGATGTAGATAACAAAAGGATCGTGTGTTGAAATGTGTGAAGTCTGCATTTCGAACTCGGTCTACAACCATACTAATCTGCATTTACAGCAGTTGAAGAGGCACAGAAACGGCCTACTCAAGCCATTCTCTCTGATGACAAAGTCTTGACCACACAGGGGTCTAAATTTATTGTTCTTCACTCTTGCAAATTAATTAAAATGCCTTTAGCATTATTATTGTTTCAATCATAGAGATATGTGACCTATGTTATTTTATTGCAGGAAGAACCTTTCAGTCTGCACAAAGAGCCAGAGTTTTCCTCAGCAAACAAGGAGACATTTTCATAACAAGCAGATGCTAGCGAAACTCCAAATAACTCGCAGATCTGGCGAGGTCACAGGTCGCATGTCTGTGATTTTTTCACCTTTTGCGACCCCGTGACCCAGCGACCTAGTCGCAAGGTCGCAGGGTCGCACCTCTTCAGTTTTTCCCCCTTTTGCGACCTCGCGACCCAACGACCTAGTCGCAAGGTAGCAAGGTCGCATTTCTTTGGTTTTTCTCCTTTTTGCGACCCCGCGACCCAGCGACCTAGTCACAAGGTCGCGAGGTCTCATTTCATCGGTTTTCCACCTTTTGTGACCTAGCGACCTAGTCGCAAGGTCGCATTCTCTCATTTTCTTACAACTTCCGACCCCGCGACCCAGGCAGGTTGCAGGTCACAATAGCAGCCAGGTCGCAGGTCGCAACAACGGCTCAGGTCGCAGGTCGCAAAAAAGACTGGGTCACAAGGCAGCCCAACGGTCAGGAAGATGAAAGGTCAAGGAAGCCCAAAGGGCAGGTTTTATTTTACAAATACTCCTTCGGGAGCTTGTAAAGGGGCTTTTTCTTTTGGAGACTCAAGAGCTACATAGCATTGTACAGAAAGATTATACTCTTGTGCATATGAATACAGATACTTGTTAAAACCCCTTTGTTGGATGATGTGTTCTGTTATGCGAACACTATGTGTATTTTCTTATACAGTTTCAAAGCATCTTTTGATTAATGAAGCTGCCCTCTTTATAGCATCATTTATGCATCATGGCTACCTATGTTTGTGTTGATGATGTTCAGTTTACCATTTTCTCTATTAATGAATGTTAATGAACTATTTTGTTAGCATTTCGTTTTATCTTTCAAAAAGTAAAGGGAAATCTCGCCATAAAGAACTGTTTCTTTTGTGGTCAGACTACCTTACAAGCAGTACCCCAAAGATGTGTTTCTAAAGACACCTCCTTAGGCGTACATGCTTTATTTATTGCCTCGCTACGCATATTGTTTTATTCGTGTTTAATGCATCAATCATGTATTTTGTATCATGTGAATAAGCTTGTGTCCGCAGGTTTAATCAGGTTCTTTTGAGGCCGAAGGGAAGGCATCTAAAGCGGTAGTCAGACTCACACCCCGGACGGGATCCCTACTCCAAACGGTTCAAGGTCTAATTGGGACTTTCTACCCGGGAGATCCCCTACTGTTGGCCGGACAGATTTTCCCGTCAACATCACATAACTCTTTTATATACATATATGCAATGATATGTGTATATGAATGTTAAAAATTGTGTTAAAAGATTGATGCGGTAATATAGTTCAAAAAATTTGAATTCCAAAGGTATATGGATTAAGCATATATATATATTATATATATTTATGTGTTAAAAAAAATTAATAAAGAGAAGACTATATCCATATATATACCTTATGAAGGGATCAAGAATATTCTAAATTCATACATAGTTGAAATTTAGAGATTTAATATATGAAGGTATAAATCTTTATGCATAAGTAATAGCATTAATGATTTATGTATAGTGATATGAAATTAATTTATAAGAAATAATTGAGGAATGAGATATAAAAGCTTCTTAAGAATAGTAAGGTCTTTTAAGAAAACGATTTCTGTAGAACAAAAAGAAAAAAGAAAAAAATTTGTGTAAAGGAGAGACATTACAAATCGTCTCATGCAATTTTTGTGAAGAAATTTGACTCAAAGTGAAGACAACATTACTATAACTTGAAGGAAGACTATTTAGTAATATTTCTTTAGCATCTTCATCCTCCACCTTCACACCTGCTTCAGCTAACTGTCTTAAAATAGACATTAAATTATTTACTTGACTCAACATAGATGTCTGCTCATTCATTTTCAGTCTAAATAATTGCAGCTTTATGGAAAATTTTGCATTTGTAGCTTTTACACCAAATAATTGAGCCAAATTTTCCCATATTTCCTTAGATGGTTTAGTGAGATCTACAAGATGTAATTGTAAATCTGAAAGAGCAAGTCCAATAATGGACTTAGCTTTGTCGTCTATATTTTTCCATTCAATTAACTCTTTGGCATATTTAGATCCTACTTCTGAACCATTCACTATGCCCCACAAGTTTTTGTTCATTAATTGCATTTTTTATTTTTACTTTCCATCAGGGAAAATTCAAGCCATTGAATTTTTCTAATACCGTGAACTCCATGATGAAAGAAGAAAGAAAAATAGCTTTTAAACTTCAGCACTTATGTACCCTTCTACAAGTAAAAAAATGCTTCGGATGCTTTTTGAAAAAAGCACGCCTCCCTACGTACACTTGGTTGCCAAATACATCTCTGAATTCAAT